>JARQOD010001131.1:0-108461 GCA_033576555.1 Oophaga sylvatica | reverse complement strand
TTCCCTCTCAGCAGCGCCAGTTAGCTGCCCTATCAGCACAGCAGCTTTTTGTCTCTCAGGCATGGAGTACATTTCTAGGATGCTGCATAACTTCCGCTTGAAGCCTGCTAAAGTGCCTGGCTCACCGCTGTACTGGGGAAGCCATTTCGCCCCAGGCATATATGGGAGCGTTAGTGGCATGATCGGGACTACCGGACTGGGTGCGGGGCCTGCGCCCCCATCTGGCGCTACAATGCCAGGCGGTGCGGGATCGGGGCCTCCGGCTGGGGCCGCACTGTCGGCCGGTTGTTGTGACATCTTAGCGCCCCCTTGGTTAAACGGAGCCTACCGGTTTCAGAAGCTGCTATTCCACAGGCACAGCAGTGGGGACAGGACCTTCGTCGCAGGCGCTCTGATGTCAGAGCGTCCACTTCCTGTTGCAGGACCTGCCGCTGAGTCAGAGCCGGGGGCGTGTCCAAGACTTTGCGCGCTCTTTCAGGTACGCCCACCTTCTTCTCCAGCGCCTTAGGGCGCGAATATGGCGGCAAATATGGCGGTATTTGGCGCCAAACAATAGCAACAGTCTTTTTCACTAAAACACTCCACAAGCACACAGGGCTCGCAATTTTGCGAGTTTCGGATCCTGTTCGTCAAGTTTTTGTTGTGACCCGCACCACAATTGTGGGTTACCAGAGCAATGGGTACTCAGAGCCGAGCCCATGGAAGTCTATGGGGTTGTCACAGGTAGCGGTGGCTCGGTCTGTGGCCCTGGCGGTCAGGCGTATGTTGGGGGGAATATTTACAGGGGATAGGTGTATAACAGTTCGTGACGCCACCTGTAGTTCTCTGATCATTAAGACCAGCGCTGCTGTAGATCTCTGAGGGGATGGTGTGGCAGCTAGATGTCGGGTCCCCTACAGGTGGGACTGGTCCCTCAAAGTCTATGGAATTAATGATGTCGGGTGCAGATAAATAAATCAGTCTCACACCATCCAGCGTCTTTCCATACCTTTTACTTGTCAGATGATAAGGCAGGTCCCAGGGAGGCTGGTCGGGTGGAGGATGTGCTTTGAGGTAACGGCAGAGCAGGTTGGGGGCCTCCTTTACTTTCCAATATGATGAGTTCAACCTGCATAGAGCCAAGTTCACTCCAATTTCTCCAAAGCTGTACTGCCCGGTCAGTTTTGTGGTCGGAGTCTTCCTTTAATGTGAGAGAGCTGAGTTCCTACTGTTGTCCTGCATCGACTCAAGGTTCCCACTCTCCCTGACCCCAGTTACGTACCGACACTCCAAGGGCTGCTTTCTGTGACCTAAGGTCCAGTAAGACTCTGGCTTTTCTATCTCTACACCCGAAGCTGTAGTGACACTTCGGTCTCCAGTGACCGGAGAATAATGCCGGATAGTCCAATCCTTAAGGCACTTTAATAATTCTTTCCTCTGCGCCCTTCGCCCTGCTCGACTCTCAATATCAGCACTGACTAGGCTAAGATAACATTGGGTTATCTGTACTAGCCTCCACTTTTGCACTGTCTCTCTGTATCTAACAGGAATCTCGTTTCTCCCACAGGCACTAGTCCTGACTTCCTTCACTCTCTCAGGAGAACTTCAGACTACTGTCCTACAGGACACTCCCCTATACACCCCTGCTGGGTGTGTCTGAGTGTATGTGAATAATGTCGAGTTCTTAACCATTACCTCTCCGCACATCCTCCAGGGTACTGCGTGTGCCTTCATACCAGGGCTACACATTTATACTAAGCGTCTCAAATTTTTCCTTATATTCCAAAGTCATATTGCTATTCTAAATTTCATGTATTCCATATTGTCATGCTTTAGTATGCTTGAGTGCAGCCTTTTTTTGTATTTTTACATGGGGGTAGCTTCCCTTGGTTTGCACCTAGTTCACATTAGTCTGGATGTGCCAGTCAGGTTTTTTTGTCGATAGATAGATAGATAGATAGATAGATAGATAGATAGATAGATAGATAGATAGATAGATAGATAGATAGATAGATAGATAGATAGATAGATCTAAAGATACATAGATAGATAGATAGATAGATAGATAGATAGATTGATTGATTGATTGATTGATAGAAAATCTACAGGCAAATCTGCAACGTGTGCACATACCCTTACTCTGGACTACGTCTGGCCTCTGTTCAGTGTTGTCCTTCTTTTCAGAAGTGCGCAAAACTGTGGCCGACCGCAATTTTATGCACTCTTAAAAAATGGTCACTGCCAAATCATAGGCCAGACGGCATCCACAGTGCCTCCATCTGCTTCATTGTAGGAAATATTCTGCTGGGTGTCCCATCTGAATCACATATTTCAAAGATTTACATAGAAACCTGAATAAAGCCCTCAGGGTACAGTGGAGGTTAAATGTGAACCTAGACATACTGCAATCTTTGGGAGGTACAAAGAACAAATCCAAAGCAGGTCAAGAATTTTTTTAATTTATTTTTTACATCATTTTTCGTGCATTATAAGTGATTAGATGACTTTTCTTCGGGTTGATGTGATTACAGCGATAACAGATTTATATTGATTTTTTATGTTTGGCTGCAATCACACACTAAAACAGGGGTCCTCAAACTATGGTCCGCAGGCCACATGCGGCCAGCCGAGGACATTTATGCGGCCCCTGGGTCCGTCCGACATTGATTTCACTACAGTGAAGGCCCTCGCCCTGTAATCGTGGGCGGAACAACGAGGTGGCGAGGAAAGGCAATGTGCGGCTCTCCGTATGCAGCACAGACGATGTGATTGTCATTATGCCATCTGCATAGCCTGATGATGTCACGCCGCGACGGAATCAAGCGGGCGCCTTTTCAGAGCAGCGGGGGACATAGGTGAGTACTGGCATTTTTTTTTTTTAATGCCGAGTCTGGTCTATCAAGCCTACTGGGGACCTGTGCTGCCTACTGGGGACCTGTGCTGCCTATTAGGGACTATGCTACATATTGGGGACATTTACCTGCCTATTGGGGACTTGTGCTGCCTATTGGGGACATTTACCTGCCTATTGGGGACTATGCTGTCTATTGTGGACCTGTGCTGCCTATTGGTGCCATTTACCTGCCTATTGGGGACCTGTGCTGCCTATTGGGGACATTTACCTGCCTATTGGGGACTATGCTGCCTATTGGGAGCCTGTGCTGCCTATTGGGGACATATACCTGCCTATTGGAGACATTTATCTGCCTATTGGGGACTGTTGTATCACACCAGTCTGAGCCTGAGGTAAAAGCGGAGTTCCATCAATATGGGCACTTGTTATGAATTGGTAACCGAGGAGGATAATAGAGAAATAGGCTGTTAGGGGTCGAGTTCCCGCTTCTGCACAGGGGGCATCTGGAGCCATCTTCGATGCAGTCCCCCATCCTTCTCCTGCCACAGTGGAGCCTGCTGTCACGCTGTATAGCAGATATATATATATGTGATGACAGTAATCTATATCAAAAGGGCAACATACAATATAACATGCGCATAGATATATGATAACATAGAATTACCTGACAGAAAGTCCAGTGGGTCAATACGGAATCCGTTATACGCTGTCTCCAGCTAGAGGGTGACCGGGGTCTATGCTGACCCTAAACTGGGGTCCTAACTAATCCCTCTACCTGGAGGTACTGTTAAAGGTACAGAGGTCCAGGCCACCAGCGTAAACCCTGTCTCCTATCAATCCCTGCCAACTGTAATCTAGTCCTAAGAAGGACCCTGATTACCACCAAAGGGAATGAACAGGTAACGGTTAATGAACAGAAAGACATACAAGAAAGACAAGAAATAAAGTAAATAAAGTCTTACATACAACACTCACACACAGTAGGAACACCTAAGGTCTCAGAGATAAACTATAAGCTATAAGAGTAAAAACAACTAAGGAGCTCTTAGCTTAAGTATTCTCAGAACCGATCCAGTCTGCTAGACTACATAAAGGCTTTCACCGGCATCTAACCAGCAGACTGGCAGGTATATGAAGGAATCTAATTAGAACATAATCAAAAGCAGCCGGGCGAGGCTGGACCTAGTCTTAGCAAAGAGCTAGGTAAAATTAACTCCCTCATTACCAAACACAAAGAAACAGCAACTCAGCTGTGAGAAGTCAGAGTGTGTAATCGCGACGATCCTTGTGGCGATACACCCATGACAGTACCCCCCCCTCTACGAGGGGACTCCGGACCCTCAGGGCCAGGTCTGCCCGGGTGAGTTGTGTGAAAGGTCCGAACCAATCGATCTGCATTAACATCAGACGCAGGGACCCACGTCCTCTCCACAGGACCATACCCCCTCCAATGAACCAAGTACTGAAGGGATCGGCGACTGAGACGTGAGTCAATGATTTTCGACCCATGAAATTCCACGTTATCATTGACCACCACTGAAGGCGGAGGTAGAGGTGACGGTATGACTGGTGCCACATACTTTTTAAGTAATGACTTGTGAAACACATTATGAATTTTAAACGTAGGAGGGAGGTCCAGACGAAATGACACAGGATTAATTATGGAACTGATCCTGTACGGCCCGATGAATCTGGGACCCAACCTCCAGGAGGAAACTTTAAGTTTTATATTCCTGGTAGACAACCAAACTAGATCGTTCACCTTCAGTTCTAGACCAGAAACTCTCCCCCTATCAGCCATCCGTTTGTAACGGTTCCCCGTAACCTTCAGTCTTAACCGATCTGGAACTATCAGTCTCCCTGGAAGTCCCACCGGGGCGTCCCCCTGAGCCCCCAATACCTCCCCCTCAAGGTCAGAGCATACAGCTGACACTACAACTCCCTCCTGAGGAATAGGAACCGGATCATCCGTCTTCCCGGCCCCTGGGAAAGTACGAGATAAGGCATCAGGAAGCAACTTTATTGAGCAGTCATATGCGCGATGAGGAGGTAACTCTTTACACCCCTCCTCTGAGAACATCTCCCCAAAGTCCTCCAGAAAAGGAGACAAAGTCCTAGGCACAACCGCACCGATGACCGTGCTCATGCAGTTATTCCTGCAAAATTCACCCCACTGGCTTATCTTTCCGGATTGCCAATCAATCACTGGGTTATGTTTAGCCAACCAAGGAAGTCCCAACACAATAGGAGTAGGTAGACCCTCCAACACATAACAAGACAATTGCTCTTTATGTCTTGCCCCTACTCGAAGATCTATGTTATGAACAGCTTGTACCAAGCTACCTTGACCGAGAGGTCTAGAATCAATAGAGACTATAGGGACCGGTTTGGCCAATACACTCAGTTGCATACCATGCACCTGGGCAAACCGAGCGTCCACCAGATTAGCCCCGGACCCACTATCAAGAAAAACAGAAATCCTCTCAGTTCTAGTACCAATCACCACCTCCGCAGGCACGAGAAACTGAGAGGGATTTGGGGACGAAATACACACTCCCAGGTTAACTCCTTTGCTCAAAGAGGCCCGGGATGGACACCCCCCAACAAAATGTCCCTCTCTCCCGCAAAAGAAACACCTTCTAGTCTTGCGGTGCACCGCCAATTCCCTCCTACAAAAAGATGTCCCTCCCAACTGCATGGGTTCCTCAGAACAGACCAGGGGAACCTCAGTATAAGGGACTTTAGTAGTAGGTGGAGTCATCACGGGAGGCGGAGTTACCTCGCGTCTTCCCCGAATTCGTCTATCCATGCGAATAGCGAGGGCCATAGCAGCCTCCAGTGATGGAGGAGAATCATACTGAGCCAACACATCTTTTAATTTGTCAGACAACCCTTGACAAAACTGGCTCCTAAGAGCTGGGTCATTCCACTGAGTATCTGTTGCCCATCTACGGAACTCAGAAGAATATTCCTCCGCTGGACGATTTCCTTGCCGTATTTTACGTAACTTTGTTTCAGCAAGGGAAACTCGATCCGGATCATCATATACCAGACCCAGGGCAGTAAAAAATCGATCCACTGACTGGAAATCTGGGGAGCCTGGAGGAATAGAGAACGCCCAAGATTGAGGGTCCCCTTGTAAGAGCGAGATAACAATTCCCACCCTCTGCTCTTCACTCCCAGATGACCGAGGCCGCAGCCGAAAGTACAATTTACATGCCTCCCGGAAAGTAAAAAATCTGTCCCGCCCACCAGTGAACCTGTCCGGGAGAGCAACCTTAGGTTCAGATCTGGTTTGCTCTGGGGGGAACAAAACCTTGGACTTAATGTCTGCAAACTCCATGGACAACCCCTGCAACTGCCGGGCCAGCTGGGCTACTGGATCCATGACAGCTGGAGAGAATCTTTAGTATGGCCGGTGAAAATGTCACGCTGTATAGCAGATATATATATATGTGATGACAGTAATCTATATCAAAAGGGCAACATACAATATAACATGCGCATAGATATATGATAACATAGAATTACCTGACAGAAAGTCCAGTGGGTCAATACGGAATCCGTTATACGCTGTCTCCAGCTAGAGGGTGACCGGGGTCTATGCTGACCCTAAACTGGGGTCCTAACTAATCCCTCTACCTGGAGGTACTGTTAAAGGTACAGAGGTCCAGGCCACCAGCGTAAACCCTGTCTCCTATCAATCCCTGCCAACTGTAATCTAGTCCTAAGAAGGACCCTGATTACCACCAAAGGGAATGAACAGGTAACGGTTAATGAACAGAAAGACATACAAGAAAGACAAGAAATAAAGTAAATAAAGTCTTACATACAACACTCACACACAGTAGGAACACCTAAGGTCTCAGAGATAAACTATAAGCTATAAGAGTAAAAACAACTAAGGAGCTCTTAGCTTAAGTATTCTCAGAACCGATCCAGTCTGCTAGACTACATAAAGGCTTTCACCGGCATCTAACCAGCAGACTGGCAGGTATATGAAGGAATCTAATTAGAACATAATCAAAAGCAGCCGGGCGAGGCTGGACCTAGTCTTAGCAAAGAGCTAGGTAAAATTAACTCCCTCATTACCAAACACAAAGAAACAGCAACTCAGCTGTGAGAAGTCAGAGTGTGTAATCGCGACGATCCTTGTGGCGATACACCCATGACACCTGCTCAGCAGAGACGTCGGTCCCAGCGACTCGCCCAGCCTGATACAAAGTAACAAAGGGTTACTGCTGCCTCTCCAGGTTCTGTCATTGTAGCCAGTACTGGTCAGTGGCGAGCAGATGGCTGTGGGACTAAGTCCTGCTTTTCGCCCTCTGAGCATGCCCAGGGTAAGGTCTCTCATTGGAGACCAAGGGTCACATGCTCAGGTACTGCAGCTACTCCCATTGGTCCTCCAGGAAGTTCCTGAACTTGCTCAAGTTCGGTGGCAGTCTTCTATTGGTTCTTTCTAGAAGGTCCTGCAGTTGCTGCTGCTATAAAAGGCTTGTATGACCGCATGGCCATGCGCTAGTATCAATCCTGTTATGTGCTTTGCGCCAGTGTGTTCATGTACGCATGTGGTTAGGGCTCGGCTGAAATAAGCCCCTAGAATACCGGCACCTCCGGTGAGGCATTTTGTGTGCACGTGTTCAGGGCTGAGCTGAAATAGCCTCTAGAATACAGGCTACTCGGGTGAGGAGTTGGTTGTTTGCGTTACTGTCTGCATGACCACGGACTGCTATCCGCTCTGCAGTTATCTGTGTACTCCTGTGGGGTAACAGTACACAGTCTCTACCACAGCGACTCTATGGAGTAACAGAGTTCGCTCATACCACCATATAGTGCCACAGCGTCAATATCAGCGACTCTGTGGAGCAACAGAGCTCGCTTATACCGCCATATTGAACCATCTTACTAGCAGCAGGCTCTGCATGCACGGTGGACCCGGGGCTGCGGGAGCCCAAACTCAGAAGCCAGATCAAAAGTGTTCACAACAGTACCCCCCTTTGAGGAGGGGTCACCGAACCCTCACCCAAGCCATCCGGCCGATCAGGATGGGCCCGGAGAAATGCGTGAACCAATCTCTCGGCAGGAATGTCAGAAGTAAACACCCAAGAATTATCCTCCTGACCATAACATTTCCATTAGACCAAGTACTGGAGTTTCTGTCTAACCAGACGAGAATCCAAAACTTTCTCTACTTCATACTCCATAGTGCCCTTCACCAATACAGGATCAGGGGGTGCAGCCATGGGAACTACTGGCTCAACAAACCTTTTCAACAAAGATTTATGAAAGACGTTGTGAATCTTAAACGTTCCTGGAACAGCCAAACGGAAAAAAACGGGATTAAGGATTTCCAAAATCTTATAAGGTCCAATGAACCTTGGCTTAAATCTTGGAGACTCAACCTTCATAGGAATATTTTTTGAGGACAACCAAATCATGTCACCTACTTTAAACCGGGGACGATCAGTCCTATGCCGGTTGGCAAACCGTTGGGCCTTCTCCTGAGAGTGAGACAACTTTTCCACTACCTGATTCTAAATCTGCTGCAGTCTCTCTACCATAGAATCAACACCTGGACGGACTGAAGCCTCCACCTGCCCTGAAGAAAACCGAGGATGAAACCCAAAGTTGCAGAAAAACAGGGACATCAAAGTGGCAGAACTAGCCCTATTATTTAGAACAAATTCAGACAAGGGCAAAAAAGAGACACAATCATCTTGATCAGCAGACACAAAACATCTCAGATAAATTTCCAAAGTCTGGTTTGCTCTCTCAGTCTGCCCATTGGTCTGAGGATGAAATGCAGAGGAGAAGGACAACTGAATTCCCAGTTTAAAACAAAAGGCTCTCCAAAATCTGGATACAAACTGGACTCCTCTGTCAGACACAATATTCTCCGGAATGCCGTGCAAACGAACCACCTGCTGAAAAAACAAGTGCACCAACTCGTAAGAGGATGGCAACTTTGGCAGTGGTACAAGATGGACCATCTTGGAAAATCTATCACAGATCACCCAGATAACAGTCATTCTCAGAGAGACAGGGAGGTCGGAAATAAAATACATTGAGATATGTGTCCATGGCCTCCTGGGCACCGGAAGTGGCACTAACAATCCACTAGAGCGAGAGCAGGGTTTGGACCAAAAACAAGTCCCACAGGACTGCACAAAATTCCTGACATCACGAGATAAAGCAGGCCACCAAAAAGACCGACTCACCAAATCTCTGGTACCAAATATATCGGGATGACCAGCCAATGAGGAGCAATGAATTTCGGACATTACTTTCCTCCTCCATTGGTCGGGGACATACAATTTCCCCATAGGGCATCGTTCAGGTTTATGCTCCTGAAATTCCTCCAGGGCAAGTCTCAAATCGGGTGAGATAGCGGAAAGAACCACACCCTCATTTAGATTGGTAGTAGGCTCAGTCACATCAAGAGAATCTGCAAAGAAACTCCTAGACAGGGCATTCGCCTTAATATTCTTAGTGCCCGGAAGAAAGAAGACCACAAAATTAAAATGCATGAAAAACAAGGCCCACCTGGCCGGTCTAGGATTCAATCGCTTGGCTGATTCGAGATAGATCAAGTTCTTGTGGTCGGTAAGGATCACAACTTGATGTTTGGCTCCCTCCAACAAATGTCTCCACTCTTTAAACGCACCCTTCATAGGCAATAATTCCCGATTCCCCACATCTTAATTACGTTCAGATGGGAACATTTTCTAAAAAGAAGGCACAAGGGTTAATCTTAGAGGTTACCAGATCTCTTTGAAACAAAATGGCTCCTGCACCAATCTCAGAAGCATCTATCTCCACCTGAAATGGAAGAGAAACATTGCCGTAGAACAGGAGCAGAAGTGAATCTCCGCTTAAGCTCCTGAAACGCCAAAACGCCTCTGGAGACCAATAAACCACATCAGCGCCCTTTTTGGTCAACTCTGTCAGTGGTTTCACAATACCAGAAAAATTACTTATAAATTTACTGTAAAAATTAGCAAAACCTAAAAATTTCTGAAGAACCTTCAAGGAAGTTGGCAGAACCCAATCATAAATGGCCTGAACTTTGACCGGGTCCATTTCAATAGCGGACAGAGACAAAATAAATCGCAAAAACTACATTTTTTGTATGTCAAGAGACATTTCAGTCCCTTAACATACAACGCATTTTCTTTCAAAATCCGGAACACAATCCGAACATGTTCCACATGAGAATCACAGTCATAGGAAAAAATCAAAATATCGTCCAAATAAACGATCAAAAACTTGTCCACAAAATCCTGGAAAATATCGTTCATGAAAGATTGGAAGACGGAAGGGGCATTAGTGAGCCCAAAAGGCATCACTAGGTACTCAAAATGCCCCTCAGGAGTATTAAACACCGTCTTCCATTCATCACCGTGCTTAATGAGAATAAGATTATATGCCCCCTAAGGTCAAGCTTGGTAAACCAACTAGCACCTTTTACTCTGGAGAATAAATCGGAAATCAGGGGTAACGGGTACTGATATTTAACAGTGATTTTATTAAGGAGACGATAGTCAATACATGGCCTCAATGAGCCATCCTTCTTGGCCACAAAGAAAAAGCCGGCACCTAAAGGTGAAGAGGACGGTCTGATGTGGCCATTCTCCAAAGACTCTTTGATATAAAGTCGCATAGCATCATGTTCAGGTACAGATAAATTGATGAGCCGGCCCTTGGGAAATTTACAACCGGGCACTAACTCGATCGCGCAATCATAGCTCCTGTGAGGAGGCAAGGACGCAGACTTACTCGCACTAAATACATCAGAGAAATCAGCCAAATAGTCAGGAACATCCTGAGACTGGGAAGAGGTAGAGAAAACAGGAGTGTCACTAAGAGCATATTGACAACCCCAACTAAGCACAGACACAGACTTCCAATCCAGAACAGGATTATGGGTCTGCAACCAAGGAAAGCCCAGTACAATAATGTTATGTAAATTATGTAACACCAAAATTACAATTCTCTTGGTGGTCTGGGGCTACCCGCATTATCACCTGAGTCCAAAACTGGGGTTTATTCTCCACTAAAGGGGTAGCATCAATACCCCTCAAAGGAATAGGAGTCTGCAGGGGTACCATGGAAAAATCACAACGTTTGGCAAAGTCAAAATCCATCAGGTTCAAGGCTGCTCCTGAATCAACAAAAGCCTTAGCAGGAAATGAAGATAAGGAGCAGATCAAGGTAACTGTCAAGAGGAATGTAGGCTGTACATTGCCCAAAACAAATGAGCAAAATGTTTTTCCCTCTTGAGGCAAACGGAAATGGTATGAGAGGCATCCCCACAAAAGAAGCACAACTTATTACGCCTTCTAAATTCCTGACGTTGAGCCCTAGAAACAACCCTATCACACTGCATGGGCTCAGAGGTTTGTTCGAAAGGCAACACCGCCTCTCGCATAGTTTTACGTTCACGTAAACGTCTGTCAATTTGAATGGCTAATAACATAGAGTCGTTGAGACTAGAGGGGACAGGAAATCCTACCATAACATCTTTCACTGTCTCTGCCAGACCTTTCCGAAAAAGAGCCGCTAGGGCATCATCGTTCCATTTAGTAAGGACTGCCCACTTTCGGTATTTCTGACAATATAACTCTGCTGCATCCAGACCCTGGTTCAATGCCAATAAGGTTTTCTCAGCTTGATCAATAACATTAGGTTCATCATACAATAACCCAGAACCTGAAAAAATGCATCCACATTAGCCAAAACAGGATCCCCAGGTGTCAGGGAAAAAGCCCAGTCCTGAGGGTCACCGCGCAACAGGGAAATGACAATTATAACCTGCTGCACCGAGTTCCCCGAGGAATTAGGTTTCAAGGCAAAAAACAATTTACAATTATTCTTAAAGTTCAAAAATTTAGACCGATCCCAGAAAATAAGTCAGGAATAGGGATCTTAGGCTCTACAGTAGACAACTGAGCGAGATAGGCAGAAATTCTCCGAACCTCAGCAGCGAGCTGCTCAACACGATCAGACAAATGCTTAGTCTCCATTGAAGAAAAAATCCTCCTACGGCCCACAGAGAAAAAGAGGAAAAAAATATAAAAAATTCTCACACACCTTTTTTTTTTTACTATTCTTTCCTTCTTTAAAGCACCCCAGAATCTACAGTAAGGCAGTAAGGCCAGTAATTCTGTTATGAATTGGTAACCGAGGAGGATAATAGAGAAATAGGCTAGGCAACCAAACACCCAGAGAGGTTGGTAACTTAGCGGATTGCAGACCCCTAAACTGACAACATAACTAGAATTAGCCGTGGGATGTACCTACGATGCCCTAGACGCCTCGACACAGCCAAAAAGTTAACTAAGCCTAAAGAGAGAAAGGGGAAAGCTAAACTGCCACGGAGTAGAGCCCCAAAGGAATAGATAGCCCCCAAACATATATTGCCGGTGAGACAGATGAAGTACAAAACACAGGCAGAAAATAGAGTAAGCAAATGCTGGGGCCCAAACTGTCTGGATAGGACAGGAAAGGATACTGTCTGCAATCCCGCAAAAATCCTAAGAAAAATTCCAACATGTCTGATATGCAAAAATACTGAGGCCACACGACCTCTCCCCCACTAAATCAGAACTTTGGTGTAAACTGGACGCAATACAACAGATACTGAAATAACAGGGGACTAGAAATACAGAAAAGACTGACACAAGCTGTGGCAAAGGAAAACAGAGTCCAGCACAGGTCCCAGAAGGGAACCCGGCTGAACTCACACCAGCAAGGCAGAGAACAGAGAAACACAAAAAGGGGAAAAAATTCCACAGATAAAAACAGACAAATAACTTATCTGAAAGATGCAGGACAAAGCAGGGAGCAAGCAGACTTCCAGAAGGCTCAAGAAGAAATCCAAATCACTGGCAACAACTAAGGAAGGCTGCTCACTAAATCTCTCCAGTCAGTAACACCTGACCTCCAATCATCCTCTTCAGGTGATTGACTTCTGTCAGCCAGACCAGCTCCATTACCAGCAGCAACCACCAGGGGGAACCCAAACTCAGAAGCCAGATCAAAAGTGTTCATAACAGGCGCTGGTGAGACTGAAATTATATGGACTGGCAAGCCTGCATTGATGGGCACTGATCAGACTGCATTGATGGGCAGTGCAGTCTGTGTCTCTGTGTGGGCAATTTTATTGCTGGTACATTGTTTTTGTATCGCTGTATATATATTGGTATTTTACTAACAGCAATTTGGAATCCCTAGGAAACAATGATATCAAGAAAGAGAAAAAATTGACTTTGAGTGTAGGATATTCAAAGAACCCATTGAAATATCGGTAAGTTTGTTGATTTAACTTTACTTGTTCTTCATTTTAAATATTATATTTGTTTCTGTTTTGATTTTTACTTCAAAATAAGATAGGTGCAGTGTGCATAGAAATTTGTTCATTGTTTTTTTTAAACTATATTCCGGCCCTCCAGTGGTGTGAGGGAAAATGAACTGGCCCCCTGTTTAAAAAGTTTGAGGACCCCTGCACAAAAAGATGTTTTGTTTTTTTTTGCTAAATCAAGTTTTTGCATTGCCATATTTGAAACCTTTAATTTTTCCATATTTTTGCCGAAAGGGCTTGTCTTTTTCAGGTTGAGTTGACGTTTTTATTGGTACCATTCATGGGCACTTAACATTTTTAAATCACTTTCTTTACAATTTTTAAGAGGCAGAATGTAAAAAAAACAGCAATTCATGAATTGTTGTTTGTTTTGTTTTTTACTTAGTCCCTCTATAGGAACTTTTTATCACTTTGATCGCTGTTATAATGCATTGCAATTCACCAACATTGCAATGCTTTATACCTGTCAGTGTTGCACTGACAGAAGCCTCTTAGATCATGCTCTGAGCAGGGTCTAACAAGCTTTCTGTAACTGGGCAACCTGGATGTAGTCATGATGGCCTCAGCTTGTCATGGCAATGATCTGGCCCTCGCGATTACGTTGCGGGGCCTCAATTGGATGGGAGAAGGAGCCCCCTCCCTCTCCCAGCTTGACAGATGTTGTGATCGATATCGATCGCTGAATTTAGGTAGGTAAACAGATGGGACGGTGTCGGCTCCATTACTGGCTGTGAGTGATGGGTCTCAGCTGTCATGTAAGCTGACCTCTCAGCGGTGATTGCGCAGGCACTTCTACTGTGCCTGCACGATCACTAAGACATACCCATAAGTCTTAAGTTAGGAACACCTTCCCAACCAGGGCTTATAGGTATGTCCAAGGTCGTGAAGGGGTTAAATAACTCCCAATAGTAGTTTGGTATTAATGCATGTCACACATGCACATAGTGGCGAAATTAGAGTCTAATAGACCATGGTTCTAACTTTGGACCTGGTCTCCCATCTAAACATTGGTCAGATATATGGGCCCTTGTAGTATCTAGAACCTATAATGAAAAGTGAGTTCACCCCCTGGCTGCTTCCTATAATTATTTTCCCCCATCCTGGACCCATCTTATAATAATGTTCCCCATCCTGAGCCCCTTCCAGAAATAATATCCCCTATCTTTAACCTCTTACAGTAATAATGCTCCCCCCCTCCTGGGTGCTTTGAGTAATAATTCCTGGGCCCTATACTGTTACAATTTCCCTTACCCTGGGCCTCTTTTTTATTTAATTTTCATTATGTGGGACCCTTCCTAGTATATTTCTCCCCATCAGGTAATAGTGTTCCTCATCCTGGACCAATTTTTATAATAATGTCTTCCATTCTACGTAACTTTCAATAATAATATCCCATGCTGGCCCCTTTCAGTAATAATATTCCCCATCCTGAGCCATTCCAGTAATAATGCCCCTCATCCTGGGCTCCATTCTATAACAATGTCCCCCCATCTTGGGCCCCTTCCCATAACAATTTCCCCCTCTATAGTGGGCCCCTTCCTGGTATAATACCCCTTATTCTGGGTTTCTTCCATTCTTCTCCAGCAAACTTCAAAAAGAAATAAATGATTATTCTTGCCTTCCCCCACTCCCATGATGTGCATCGTCCTCCTCTATAGCTGGCACAGAAGCCAGCAGATGATTTTGGTGTGTAAGCAAGGGCAGCGCATGACGTCTCTGAAATGTGCCACGCATCATGGGCAAGCCGAAGTCTGCTGCCGGATTCTGATTGGCTGGCAGCGTGTGTGGCAGTGCAGGAAACTGGTGCGTCTCTGTGCCGCAATACATTTCAGCTGAATGTGCATCCAAAGTTGCACATCTGGGTGAAATTGGCACTGGCATCGGCAAGCATCTTTCCTGTATGGGCCTGGTCATAGTCACACCCTATAAAACCGATATCATTCTATCCCTGCATGCTCACATTCATCAGCTGAACACTGAAGTTTGTTGCATGTATTGCGATGAGTCTCAAGAATGATGAGTGACAGCATTATTCAACATGTACTGTATTATAGACACATTTATCATTTACTCATACCATATGGATGAAAGGATTTACATTGTTATTACCTAATTAGAACTATGTATACCTGTCTGACATTAGCTATGTGTAACCTGTGTGACATAGGCGGATGAGTGTATTATGAGCTGCAGCAACTGAGGAGCATCATGAGGATTGCAGCCAGGGCTGCCACTAGGATTTTTGGGGTCCCATACTGGCAAAATTTGCGGGGCCCCCTTGAAACTCCACCCAGGCTCCACCCTAGCCCCGCCTCCACCCATCGAACCTTCCAGTCCCACCACCCTCTCTTGGAAAACTCTACTTCTGCACCACGTCCTCACCAATCACACATTAACAGTTCCCATCGCTACTTATATAGCCAGCAGCTTTTGTTTTGGGCAAAAGATTTTTTAATCCGCCACCATGACTAGGTAGACTCTTCTGCTGGGCTCTACTCTACTGTAACTTATTAAACATTTGTTAAAATATCCAATTCAATTTTAGGTATATTTTTATTTATTTTTCAATTTTTAAAATTACCAATAATATTACATACAAGGGACAAATACCACCACACCATGACCAGACCACATATTACCACCACATGTAGACCAATAATACCACATACAAGGGACAAATACCACCACGCTATGACCTGATCTCAAATTACCACCACATAGCGACCAAATACTACAATACTGATCATTAATAAAAAAAACAATACTAATGCCATTATACACAGGAGATCTGCACTTAGTATACAGTGTCCGCACAGTGTTCACCAGTAAAATTATATATTGGAGCTCTGTATATAGTGTCAGTGTACAGGTAATACAATGATCATCAGTGACATTATACACAGGAGCTCTGTATATAGTGTCACTGTACATGTAATACAAGGATCACCAGTAACATTATATACAGAAGCTCTGTATATAGAGTCAGTGTATAGGTAATACATGGATCTCCAGTGACATTATACACAGGAGATCTGTATATAGTGTCAGTGTACAGTTAATACCATGATCACTAGTGACATTATACACAGGAGCTCTGTATATAGTACACAGTATATATTGTAAGTGTACAAGTAACACACTGACTCACCAGTGACATCACTAGTTGAAGTCCCTTCATCTTTACTTTTCTTCTTCATCCAGTTCAAACCACCATCAATTTTTCCAGCTAGGACTCGTCTCTGAAGGAAATAACACAGTTATCTAGAGCACATTCCCCAACCTCTATACTAAGCCAGATAAAAAAAAAGCAACCGTGTCGCCCTGCACAGTAGCAGGACCACTCCTCCCCACACTGAAAATAGTATCCTCTAAAACAATATCCTTTAATTATCCCCTACAGTAATAATATCCCACATTCTTGACCCCACATGTCCTCCCATTCTGTTCACCACATGTCCTTCCATTTTGCCTCATGTCTATCCATATTGCCCCATAGTTATCCATAATAGTATAATGCATCCCATAGTCATATATAGTAGTAAAATGCATCCCATAGTCATATATAGCTGTACAATGCAGACCCATAACAATATAATGCAGCCCCATAGCAGTATAACGCAGCCCCATAGTCATATATAGCAGCATAATGCAGCCCCATAGCAGTATAATGCAGCTTCATAGCGGTTTAATGAACCCTATAGCGGTATAATGCACCTCTATGATATAATGCTACCCCATAGGGTATTATGCTCCCCCATAGGGATATAATGCTCCCCCATAATATAATGCAGCCCCATAGGGGTCTAATGTTCCCCATAATATAATGCAGCCCCATAAGGGTATAATGCTCCCCCATAGGGGTATAATGCATCCTCATAGGGGTATAATGCTCCCCCATAGGGGTATAATGTTCCTCCATAGAAGTATAATGCTACCCCATAATATAATGCACCCCATAGGGTATGCTCCCCATAGGGGTATAATGCTCCCCCATAGGGGTATAAATCTCCCCCATAATATAATGCACCCCTTAGGTGTATTATGCTCCCCCATAGGGGTATAATGCTCCCCCATAGGGGTATAAATCTCCCCCATAATATAATGCACCCCATAGGGGTCTCATGCTCACCCTTAGGGGTATAATGCTCCCTTAATAGGGTATAATGCACCCCATAATATAATGCACCCCATAGGGGTATCATGCTCCCCCATAGGGGTATAATGCACCCCCAATAGGGGTATAATGCTCCACCAGAATATAATGCACCCCATAGGGGAATAATGCTCCCCATACCGCAGATTTACAAGAAAAGTTGAAAAGTTTCTCCTTACCTGGCCGAGCTCCAGCGATGTCCTCCACCCGACACATCTGAGGCGCACAGAGTCATTCCGGCGTATGACACTGACGTCATATGCCGGCTATGCGCCCACTGACGTCAGCTGCTGGCCTATGATTGGCTGGCGGCTGTTAACTGTTGCCGTGCAAGAATGTCCCGCATGACAATGAATTTTAAATGCCCATGCGTCTTCAGACGCACAGCAGTTACTGAGCCGCAGAAGCCTGCCGCTCCGCTGCGAGCCCGGTGAGCAGAGGAGAATGGGGGGCCCCTTCTGGTTATTGGGCCCCATACACCAGTAAGGGCAGTAATGCCCTTATTGTGGCCCTGATTGCAGCATCTGATATGTGTTATGAAGTTCTGCAGCAGCTGATGTGTGTATCATGAGGTTTTGAAGCAGCTGAGGTGTGTACTATGGGATCTGCAGTAACTGAGGTGTGTACTATGAAGTTCTTCAGCAGCTGAGGTGTCTATAATGAGGTTCTGCAATAGCTGAGGTATTATGTATTATGTACAATGTATTGTATATTTTATTGTGAATGTCAAAATCTTTATTTTTTAAAGATTGCCCTGTTAATGTTTGGTGGGAATTGTTACATAATTATCATCAGCAATTCCATCTTTCTATGTTAACGTGGGAGGTGTTCAGAAATAACCTCGCTGTTTACTTACACAGACAGCGCCATACTTGTACACAAGTTATGTGGCACTCCACATCAGCACTGTGCAGGTCAATGGAAATGAGTGGAAATACCAGATATAACCCATGGACACGTTTGGTGCTCTTTATGTAGGAAAACAGACATATTGTTCCAATTTGGTACAATCCTCTTTAACATTTACATTATATGCCATCAGCAGCTGAAAGGGGTTTTCTCGTCTAGCACAATTATAGCAGACATAGGAAATGCTGTAAATGTATTCTAGATGCAGAGTTCACTAATGGAACCTGCATGTGTCCTGAGTAAAGCTGCTGCCAGCCAAGGGAAGGACAGAATTCCCATTCACTTGTATAGAAAAGATATAAATCTTTGTACAGTGTTAGCCAGTAGATAGAAAAATATTAAGAACTAAGAGTCCTCTCAGTGGTTGATACCTTTTAACGGCTAACTGAAAAGATGGTAACAAATTGCAAGCTTTCGAGACTACTCAGATTTTGTGTTATTCCATGCCTGATGAAGAGACTTGAATAGTCTTGAAAGCTTGTAATTTGATACCATCTTTTCAGTTAGTCATAAAAAATGTAAAAACCACTGAGGATACTCAAATCTTAATATTTTTCATTTCATGTCAGGAAAAAAGCTTTGTGTTAAGAATATCTAAATAAATTTTATTAGAATTTAAGGGCTATCTACTGCCATTGTATGTGTCCTGACTGGAAAATCTGAGTAAAAAATCAATTAGGTGAGGGCATCAAAGGTCAAATTTGCACAGGGTACCATTCAGCCTCAGACCGACCCTGTATGTTTGTTTGTAAGATTCACTGTGTTGTTGCTCCCCCAAGTCCACTAAAGACTTATCGGTTTTACTCTCACCAATGGATCTACATGTAATAACACTGCAAGGGTATAGACAGCATGTATTAGGAAAATATTGTGCAATTATATAGAGCATAAAACACTGTGTGTGAACATCATGGAACCATTTAAAGGGGCCTCCCAAACTCGGATACCTTCTCTCTGACCTTTCCTGGTGCCTGCGCACTGCAGTACTTTGCTCTGCCCTCAACAGGGTCGAAAAGTACGCCTGCGCAGTAGCGCGATTCTGGGGAGTCATGAAGCAAGCAGGAGGGCGGCGTCGCAAAAAGATGAGAGGTGCCGGACCTGAGACACCCAGTGGACCGGACCGGACCGCCCCCCCCCCCCCCGGGTGAGTATAATAAAACTTATTTTTATTATCTTGCAGATCAGATTGAGGGCTTATCTGCAGCATTATAGAATGCTGCAGATAAGCCCTAAAAGGCAGTGGCCACATCTTATAGCGGCCAAAACAGCTGACAGGTTCCATTTAACAAAAAAGAACAATACTGGAGGTCTACACAACTCCAGACACAAATGCTGAATGAGACAACTGGTCACCTTTTTATCTGCCATACCACTCCCCTGGTGTGGGAATATGTGAGCAGCCAGTCCCACCCATCTCTTTGACTGCTCGTAAACCCGGCCCTTTTACATCCTATTAACTGTCTCAGCACTAGTGTTGAGCGATACTGCTCGATATCTAAAAATATCGGATCGGAATGGTATCGCCGATATCACTAAATATCGGCGATATCCGATTCCGATACCGAAAGTCCCATGTAAGTCTATGGGAACAAAATATCGCAACTAAAAAAAACCTTTATTTCCTTGTAAACAATAAATATACACACATAGAATACATATATATATATATATATACATGTCATTGTGACATATATATATACATATATGTATAGTTTATACACTTCTACATAGTAAAATATCCTCTGATTCAGTTGCCGGGTAAAGCCGGCTTCTGTGAAAAGACAGAAGCACCCGACATGAAATGACACTTGGTGTACATAGGGTTAACCATGTCTTTTCATGTCGTTTGCAATCTGATTTGCACAAACAATTACATCAGTCTATGTGTGCAAAATTTCACACCTGTAGGGGTTAATTAAAGGTGTAAATTCGTTGTAAAAAAAACGGACTTTTTTGCTACGAATTTACACCTTTAATTAACCCCTACAGGTGTGAAATTTTGCACACATAGACTGATGTAATTGTTTGTGCAAATCAGATAGCAAAGGACATGAAAAGACATGGTTAACCCTATGTACACCAAGTGTCATTTCATGTCGGGTTCTGCATTTTCACAAAAGCCGTCAATTGAATTAGCGGCTATTATACTATGTAGAAGTGTATGAACTATAAATATAAAAATATATATATATATATATATGTGTCACAAATTCAATGACATGTATATATATATATATATATATATATGAGGTGTAAAATTGTTTAAAAAAAATGCGTGGGCTCCCGCCCTATTTTCGCAACCAGACAGACAAAGCCAGCGAATGGGGGCAGATAATAATAGCCCAGAGAGGGACCATTATTTTTGGCCCCCCCTGGCTACTAACATCTGCCCCCAGACACCCCAGAAAAGACAAATCTATAATTAGATTCGCCCTTTCTGGCACTTTGCCCGTCTATTCCCATTGCCCTGTAGCGGTGGCGAATGGGTTAATATGGGGTTAAAGCCACATTGCAATTGAAAGGTGACCTTAAGCCAGGTTAATAATTGAGAGCTGTCAATTAGACAACTATCAATTATTAATCCTATTGCATGAAATAAAAATAAAACACACACACTTTAATTAAAAATCATTTTAATGAAATAAAGACACATGTTTTTGACCATCTTTTATTTGACTGCAAAAACCATTTCCTGTAATAAAAATAAAATAAAAAAGCAAAATTATTCTTACCTATCCCATGCACAGTCAGGTCCCACGGTGTAATCCTTCAGAAAGGGTTAATGTTTACTGCAGGGACCGCAGCTTATGCTGCAGCCTCACAGTAAACCCCCAAATGAATGAGTTCCTCTCCTGGCTGACAGGAGAGGAAGTGGAAAGCTTAATTGATTGCTTTCCACTTTCACTTCAGGTCAGCCAGGGACACAATCAGTGACGTCAGAGGGAACTGATTAACAAAAATAGGGGTTCCCTTCGAATAAAAAATGGCGTCGGGTCCCCCTATTTTTGTTAACCAGCCAGATGAAGCAGACCGCTGAGGCCTGGATTTTCAGGCTGTTAAGGAGCCAAGATCCATGGACCTTGCCAGCCTGATAATACCAGGCCACAGCAGTCTGCATATCTTGGCTGATTAACAAAAATAGGGGATCCCCTCGAAAAAAATTGACGTGGGGTCCCCCCTATTTTTGTTAACCAGCCAGATGAAGCAGACCGCTGAGGCCTGGATTTTCAGGCTGTTAAGGAGCCAAGATCCATGGACCTTGCCAGCCTGATAATACCAGGCCACAACAGTCTGCATATCTTGGCTGATTAACAAAAATAGGGGATCCCCTCGAAAAAAATTGGCGTGGGGTCCCCCCTATTTTTGTTAACCAGCCAGATGAAGCAGACCGCTGAGGCCTGGTTTTTCAGGCTGGTAAGGATCCAATATCCATGGACCTTGCAAGCCTGATAATACCAGTCCACAGCAGTCTGCTTAGCTTGGCTGGTTAACAAAAATAGGGGATCACCTCGAAAAAAAAACGGCGTAGGGGTCCCCCTATTTTTGTTAACCAGCCAAGTAAAATGCAGACTGCGGCGGCCTGGTATTAAAAGACTGTCAAGGCCCATGGATTTTGGCCCTCAACAGCCTGATAATACCAGGCTACAGCAGCCCCACATTTGGCGCATCAAAAGATGTGCCAATTGTGGCACTTTACCTGGCTCTTGCCACTGCCCTGTAGCGGTGGCAAGTGGGGTAATAAGGGGTTAATGTCACCGTTGATTGCACGGTGACAATAAGCCCGGTTAATAATGGAGAGGTGTCAATAAGACACCGATCCATTATTAATCCCAAAGTTATTAAATGTATAAAAAAAAGACAAATCAAGAAAAAAGTCTTTTAATGAAATAAAAGAGACAACACAGTTTTCATTAATTTTATTATACACTCATTCCTGCGACGCCATCGATCTCCTGTAAAAAAAGGAAAAAAACAAACCAACAGTATACCACCTGTCCGACGCAGTCCATAGTAACGACAGTCCCACGACGATCCAGCTCTGCTACATCGCAATGACAGGCAGAGCCTGTCATCGCGACGCAGCACAGCTGATTACCTGCTTCCCCGGCGGTGACGTAATCGGACTGACTGCTTTACAGCCGGGATTACCCAGCAGTCACTGCAGTTATCGCGAGAAACTGCATGTGACCGCCGGGGAAAGATGATGGCGGCCATGAAGCAGTCCAGCCCGTGACCGCCGGAGATCTTCTGCCAGGTAAGTGCCGCTGACTCCTGACAGACCCGACCGACGGACACTGACAGTGACAGTGACAATCCCGATTCCGGTATCCGATAAGACGAAAATATCGGAACTAAGTATCGAAAGGCCGATAGAGCTAATATCGGCCGATACCCGATACTTGCGGTATCGTATCGCTCAACACTACTCAGCACCATACGTACTAGAGCCTGCTTTCCCGGGCTTACATCACCGAGGTTACCAACCTCGATGATGCATATCACCCCTCAAGGATCTGTCTGGCAGTCATCTTACATTGCCCCCTCTGCCCAAAGCTGGGGGCTTGGCACCTCCCATAATCAGTGAACCCTCAACAGAGTGTTAGCATTGACATGAAGTTTCCCGAGCCTATACTTTATATGGAAGCTAAAATCCTGACCACCCCTTTGGGAACCACAGTATGGAGATGCCGTCTGATACCTGGCCCACCAGGTAATTGGCAATCCAGGGATCTCTCTGGGCACCCATGATTGCAACAGCCTCAGAAGGGAGTGTATGAACCTGTCCATAATGATCTTCTCCACCATCTGTGCTGGGAAGGAAGATTAAGGTTGCAACGACTTTTGTACCAGGTGTAGGAGGTCGAACATTTGACAGCTGGGAGTTTTGTCTCCGCAAAAGCCCCTATGGTGCACCCATTGCGCAGTAACAGTCAGAGCCACTCCTAAGCATGCCAAGATCTCAGTTTTTAACTTACTCTTAAAGCACTCTTTTGCTTCCTTCAAGGCCATATCATAATAGGCCTTCTGAGGTTTTCCTGTTAGATATGGCACCAGAACCTTCTCTCACTGCTCTGGAGGCAATTTGTCCTGTTCAACCACCCTATCATAAATCAATAGGAGTGCCTCAATGTCATCAATTGGGGTCATCTTTTGCAAGGCTCTCCTTACTGTCTTCCTCACATGGGAGTCATCATCTTGACTTGTGGGTGGGGTGGTTGCCCTGTCACAAATCACCTCGGCTAGAAGTTCCATCTGCTGCCTGTGCTGCTGCTGCATCTGCTGTTGCTCTTGCCACTGCTGCTGCAGATTAGCCTGCACCAGTTTCTTTATCAATTCCTCTATGTTATTGGCTTTTACATCTGCAGTTTTTTTTTTACCCAGGGCATGCGGTATTTCTGCGACAGTCACACTGCTCCTTGAGATTCATTACATTTGCCTACATTGTCCACCAATAGGGTGTAGGGTTTCTCCTCACTCAGAGGCAGTTGAGGTAGGCATAGGAAGCGTTTTCTGTAAAATGTCCAGGCTGGTGTATTAAAACTCTATAAACTGCTCTGCATAATCAAACAAAAAGACAGCCTTTTCTAGACCGGAGTGAAAATAGGAAGTAAACAGTCCACACAGCAGCGCAAGATTGCCCACTCAGGTAGTTGTCCAGCTCTAGAGACCTATAACAAACAAAAGCAATACTGGAGGTCTACAAACCTCCAGACACAACTGGTCACTTTTATTTTACCATACCACACCCCTGTGGTGGGTATATGGGAGAAGCCAGTCCTGCCCATCTTTTTGTCTGCTCATAATACCAGCCCTGATATGCCCTATGAACTCTCCCAACACTGTACATGCTGGAGCCTGCTTTCCCAGGCTTAATAACCTTGATGGTACATACCTTCCAGCAAGGACCTGTCCGGTGGCCATCTTACAATACATATATACACTGCTCAGAAAGCTAAAGGGAACACTTGAACAACACAATGTAACTCCAAGTCAATCACACTTTTGTGAAATCAACCTGCCCAATTATGAAGCAACACTGATTGTGAATCAATTTCTCCTGCTGTTGTGCAAATGGAACAAAGAACAGGTAGAAATTACAGACAATTAGCAAGACAACTCGTATAACAGAGTGGTTCTGCAGGTGGTGATCACAGATCATTTGTATGTTCTCATCCTTTTTCATTGTTTTTTGCATTTTGTCACCCTTGAGGTACAGTAGAATGAAGCAGTGTCTACAACCCACAGAAGTTGCTCAGGTGGTGCAGCTCATCAAGGAAGGCATATCAATACGAGCTGTGGCAAGAAGTGGAGCTGTGTCTGTCAGCACAGTGTCCATAGCATGGAGCAGATACCAGGAGATAGGCAAGTACACAAGGAGACATAGAGGGGCCATAGGAGGGTAACAACCCAGCAGCAGAACCGCTACCTCCTCCTTTATGCAAGGAGGAGCAGTGCCAAAGCCCTGCAAAATGACCTACAGCAGGCCACTAACATCCATTTGTCTGTTCAAACTGTTCAAACTGTCAGAAACAGAATCCATGGA
The DNA here is from genome assembly GCA_033576555.1 of Oophaga sylvatica. NCBI lineage: Eukaryota > Metazoa > Chordata > Amphibia > Anura > Dendrobatidae > Oophaga > Oophaga sylvatica. The sequence goes on along the minus strand of JARQOD010001131.1, from coordinate 83,662 downwards.
AGTGGTATAAGGGGCCGACGTCCACAAGTGGGTGTTGTGCTTACAGCCCAACACCGTGCAGGGTGATTGGCATTTGCCAGAGAACACTAAGTTTGTCAAATTCAACATTGACGCTCTTTGCACTTCAAGGATGAGAGCAGGTCCACACTGAGCACACGTGACAGATATGACAAAGTCTGGAGATGCCATGGAGAACATTCTGCTGTTTGTAACGTCTTCCAGCATGACCGGTTTCAAAGTGGGTCAGTAATGGTGTGGGGAGACATCATGTCTTGTTCCATCCACCAATGTCACGTTGCCATAGACTGTCCAGGAGTTGACTGATGCTTTAATCCAGGTCTGGAAGGAGATCTCTCAGGAGAACAACCGCTGCCTTATCAAGAGCATGCCCAGGAATTATAGAAAGGTCATACAGGCATGTGGAGGCTGCTGAGCATCATTTCCTTGTCTTGAGGCATTTCCACTGAATTTGTATCAGCCTGCAATTTAATTTTCCACTTTGATTTTGAGTATCATTCCAAATCCAGATGTTAATGGAATATTAATTTTGATTTACATTGATCATTTTTATGTTTTATTGTTCTCATTGCAATCCATTATGTAATAAATAAAGATTTGCAACTGGAATATTTCATTCAGTGATATCTATGATGTGGAATGTGGTGTTCCCTTTATTTTTTGAGCAGTGTATATACAGCTCTGGCAAAAATTAAGAGACCACTGCAAAATTTTCAGTTTCTCAGATTTTTCTCTTTATAGGTATATTTTTGAGTAAAAAGTAAATTGCTCTTATTCTATAAACTACTGACAACATGTCTCTGAATTTCCAAGCAATAAATTTTGTATTTATTTTCAGAAAATGAGAAATGGTCAAAATAACAAAAAAAGGCAGTGCTTGCAGACCTCAAGTAATGCTAAGAAAACAAGTTCATAATCATTTAGAAACAACAATACTAATGTTTTAACTCAGGAAGAGTTCAGAAATCAATATTTTGTGGAATTACCATGATTTTTAATCACAGCTTTCATGCATCTTGGCATGCTTTCCACCAGTCACACTGCTTTTGGGTGACCTTATGCCACTCCTGGTACAAAAATTTAAGCAGTTCTTCTTTGTTTGATGACTTGTGACTATCCATCTTCCTCTTGATTACATTCCAAGGTTTGCAATGGGGTTCAGTTCTGGAGATTGGGCTGTCCATGACAGGGATTTGATGTTGTGGTCCTTCATGCACACATTGATTGACCTAGCAGTGTGGCATGGCACATTGTCCTGCTGGAAAAAACAGTCCTCAGAGTTGGGGAGCAATGATTGAGCTGTTGTGAATAGGCTGGAAATGAGTTCTGAGCAGAAGCTCCCTCTGGTGGTTACAAACGGTACTGGACTGTCCAGTGAAGATTGTGAGGATTGGGAATCAGGTGTTACTGACTGGTCTTATATAAGGGAGTCGCCTTCCCATCAGGGTTGCCGGTGATCAATTGTTCTGGTCTCAATCCTTGATTCCTGTTTCCTTGGTAGCCTGCTGTGTCGTGTCTGAGTCTCCTGCTGGCAGATAAGACATTTTCTTCTTTTTGTTTTTGTGCTTGATTTTTGCATTTTGTCCTGCACTTCTGTGGGGGCCTTCTGGGTCCCCTCTGGGGGCTTTTGCCTCTCAGTTCAGTTCAGCCACTGATGTTTGTACATTTGCTTTTTCCAGTTTTTTCAGTGGCTGCTGTTTTGTTTTTGGTTACACCAGAGAACTAATTTAGGTGGTAGAGGTCGTGTGATCTCAGGTGTTTTTGAAATTAGTAGAGTTGGTGCTTTTCAGGGTTTTTTGGGATTGCAGTAAGTGCCCTTCCTATCCTTTTCTATTTAGTAAGTTTGGGCCCCAACGTTTGTTCATACTATTTTCTGTCTGTGTCAGTATTTCTTTTTGTCTAACCGCCATTACATGTTTGGGGGCTTTCTATGTTCTTTGGGGATCTGCTCCGGGGCAGATAGCTTTCCTCTTTCTATCTTTAGGTGTAGTTAGTTTCTCAGGCTGTGACGAGGCGTCTAGGACCAACGTAGGAACGCTCCACGGCTGCCTCTAGTTGTGGTGGTTAGTCAGGGTACTGCAATCTCATAGTTTCCAACTGCTCTGGTGTATTTCCTTTTTTGCCTGCTCTCCTCAGTTACCAAATCATAACAGTATCACCGGCCTAAACTGAAAATTATATGGTACTCACAGAAGGGAAAAATATTGTGGAAAGAAAAAAGTTGTCAGAGTTGTCAGAGATTTTTATTTTTTTTTCTGTTTGTTGCATTTTTTTTCCCCTCTGTATCTCTGGGTGCTGAGGAGGATTTTTTTTTTCTCTCTCAATGGAGTTTGCATAGTTGTCTGGCCGTGTGGATCAGCTTGCCACTGAAGTTCGGAGTATTGCTACCTATCTTGCTGGGTTGCCTGTTGTGGAACCTAGGATTCCCATGCCAGATTTGTTTTTGGGGATCGAGCTAAGTTTCTGAATTTCAAAAATAACTGTAAATTGTTTTTTGCCTTAAAATCTAAGTCCTCAGGGAATGCAGCGCAGCAGGTTCAAATTGTCATCTCTCTCCTGCGCGGCGACCCTCAGGATTGGGCTTTTTCCCTGACACCTGGGGATCCTGTTTTGAGTGATGTTGATGCGTTTTTTCAGGCTTTGGGGTTATTGTACGATGAGCCTAATGTCACTGATCAAGCTGAAAAAACGTTGTTGGCATTAAGTCAGGGGCTTGAGGACGCTGAGTTATACTGTCAGAGATTCCGTAGGTGGGCAGTCCTGACCAAATGGAATGACGACGCTTTGGCAGCTCTTTTTCGGAAGGGACTGTCAGATAATGTAAAGGATGTTATGGTGGGATTCCCTGTTCCCTCTGGTCTCAATGATTCTATGTCATTAGCGATTCAAATTGACAGACGTTTGCGTGAGCGGAAAGGTATGCATGGAATAATGTTGCCTTGTGAACCTGCTTCTGAATCCATGCAGTGTGATGGAGTGGTTTCTGGGGCACAGCGTCATGAATTTCGAAAGCGCAATGGGTTATGTTTCTACTGTGGTGATGCCTCTCATGCTATTTCTGTCTGCCCTAAGCGGGGAAGACGTTTTGCTCGCTCAGTTGTCTTGGGTAGTGTTCAGACTAAGTTTTTATTAACTGTTACCCTGATATGCTCTCTGTCCTCATTTTCTGCTCAGGATTTTGTTGATTCTGGAGCAGCTATTAACCTGATGGATTTTGATTTTGCTAAACGTTGTGGGTTTCCCTTGATACCCCTACGGAAGTCTATTCCCCTACTGGGGATCGATTCTACCCCTTTGGCTGAGAATAAACCTCAGTTCTCTACTCAGGTGATAATGAGGGTAGAACCTGATCATCAGGAGAGTTGCAAATTTTTGGTTCTGTATAATCTGCATGACATTATCGTACTGGGTTTCTCTTGGTTACAGTCTCATAATCCTGTTTTGGATTGGAAATCTGTGTCTGTTACCAGTTGGGGCTGCCAATGTGTTAATACCAACACTCCTGTTTTTTCTGCCTCCCCCCAGGCTCAGGATGTTCCTGACTTTTTGATTGATTTTTCTGATGTGTTTAGCGAAAGTAAATCTACATCCTTACCTCCCCATAGGAGCTATGACTGCGCTATTGAATTAGTGCCTGGTAGTAAATTCCCTAAAGGTCGCCTTTTTAACTTGTCTGTACCTGAACATGACGCTATGCGGTCTTATATCAAGGAGTCATTGGAGAAGGGTCATATCAGACCATCCTCTTCACCCTTAGGTGCCGGTTTTTTCTTTGTGGTCAAAAAGGATGGTTCATTAAGGCCGTGTATTGATTATCGTCTCTTGAACAATATTACTGTAAAATATCAATATCCGTTACCCTTGATCTCTGATCTGTTTTCCAGGGTGAAAAACGCTACTTGGTTTACCAAGCTTGACCTCAGGGGGGCATATAACCTTATTCGCATTAAGCACGGGGATGAATGGAAGACGGCATTTAATACCTCTGAAGGGCATTTTGAGTACCTTGTGATGCCCTTTGGGCTCACTAATGCTCCTTCTGTCTTCCAGTCCTTCATGAATGACATTTTCAGGGATTTTGTGGATAAATTTCTGATTGTTTATTTGGATGATATCTTGATTTTTTCCAATGACTGGGACTCTCATGTAAAACATGTTCGGACTGTGTTCCAGATTTTGAGAGAGAATGCTCTGTATGTGAAGGGATCAAAGTGTCTTTTTGGCGTTCAGAGGATCTCATTTCTGGGATTCATTTTGTCCCCATCTGTTATTGAAATGGACCCAGTCAAAGTTCAGGCTATCTGTGATTGGGTCCAACCTACTTCATTAAAGGCTCTTCAAGATTCTTGGGTTTTGCCAATTTTTATCGTAAATTTATTGGTAATTTCTCTGTTATTGTTAAACCATTAACTGATTTGACCAAGAAGGGTTCTGATGTGGTGAATTGGCCTCCTGAGGCAGTCTCTGCATTTCAGGAACTTAAGCAGAGATTCACTTCTGCTCCTGTTCTACGGCAGCCTGATGTTTCTCTACCATTTCAGGTGGAGGTTGATGCCTCTGAAATTGGGGCAGGTGCCGTTTTGTCCCAAAGAGATCCGGAGACCTCTAAAAGTAACCCTTGTGCCTTTTTCTCTCGAAAATTTTCTCCCACTCAACGTAATTATGACGTGGGTAATCGGGAGTTATTAGCCATGAAGTGGGCTTTTGAAGAGTGGAGACATTGGCTGGAGGGAGCCAAACATCAGGTGGTGGTCCTTACGGACCATAAGAATCTGGTTTATCTGGAGTCTGCCAAGCGACTTAATCCTAGACAGGCCAGGTGGGCCTTGTTTTTCACACGTTTTAATTTTGTAGTTTAATTTCTTCCTGGCACTAAAAATGTTAAGGCGGATGCCCTCTCGAGGAGTTTCCTGGCGGACTCTCCTGAGTTATCTGATCCTTCTGTTATTTTGAAAGAGGGTGTAGTTCTTTCCGCCATCTCGCCCAATTTGAGACTGGCTCTGGAGGGGTGTCAGGAGGATAAGCCCGAGCGCTGCCCTGTTGGGAAATTTTTTGTCCCGGACCAGTGGAAGAAGAGTGTGATGTCTGAGATTCATTGTTCCGCGTTGGCTGGTCATCCCGGAATTTTTGGTACCAGAGACTTGGTTAGTCGGTCCTTTTGGTGACCTACCTTGTCTCGTGATGTCAGGGAGTTTGTGCAGTCCTGTGGGACTTGCTCTCGCTCCAAGCCTTGCTCTCGTTCTAGTGGTTTGTTGATGCCATTACCTGTGCCCAAGAGACCATGGACCCATATCTCTATGGATTTCATTTCCGACCTCCCTGTTTCTCAGAGAATGACCGTCATCTGGGTGATTTGCGATAGGTTTTCCAAGATGATACATCTTGTGCCATTACCTAAGTTGCCTTCCTCCTCTGAATTGGTGCATTTGTTCCTTCAGCACGTGGTTTGTTTACACGGCATTCCTGAGAACATTGTGTCTGACAGAGGAGTCCAGTTTGTTTACAGATTTTGGAGGACCTTTTGTTCTAAAATTGGTGTTCAATTGTCTTTCTCCTTGGCGTTTCATCCTCAGACCAATGGTCAAACTGAGAGAACAAAACAGACATTGGAGACTTATCTAAGATGCTTTGTGTCTGCTGATCAGGATGACTGGGTCTCTTTTTTGCCTTTGGCTGAGTTTGCTCTTAATAATAGGGCTAGCTCTGCCACTTTGATGTCTCCATTTTTCTGTAATTCTGGGTTTCACCCTCGATTTTCTTCAGGACAGACGGAGGCTTCTGTCTGTCCAGGTGTTGACTCTGTTGTGGAGCGTATGCAACAGATTTGGGACCAGGTAGTGGAGAGGTTGTCCCTCTCTCAGGAGAGGGCCCAGCGGTTTGCTAACCGGCATAGGACTGATGGTCCTCGGTTTAAAGTAGGGGACTTGGTCTGGTTGTCCTCAAGAAATATTCCTATGAGAGTGGCATCTCCTAAATTTAAGCCTAGGTTCATTGGACCTTATAAGATCATGGAGATTCTTAATCCTGTTTCTTTTCGTTTGCTTCTTCCAGGGACATTTAAGATCAATAACGTGTTCCACAAGTCCTTGTTGAAGAGGTTTGTTGAGCCAGTGGTTCCTACTACTGTGCCTCCTGACCCTGTTTTGGTTGAGGGCAATCTGGAGTATGTGGTTGAGAAAATATTGAATTCTTGTTTTTCTAGACGGAAACTCCAGTATTTGGTTAAATGGAGAGGTTATGGTCAGGAAGACAATTCTTGGGTGTTTGCTTCGGACATCCATGCTAGGAGACTCATCCGTGCGTATCATAGAACTCATCCTGACCGACCTGGTTGCTCAAATGAGGGTTCGGTGACCCCTCCTCAAGGGGGGGGTACTGTTGTGAATAGGCTGGAAATGAGTTCTGAGCAGAAGCTCCCTCTGGTGGTTACAATCGGTACTGGACTGTCCAGTGAAGATTGTGAGGATTGGGAATCAGGTGTTACTGACTGGTCCTATATAAGGGAGTCGCCTTCCCATCAGGGTTGCCGGTGATCAATTGTTCTGGTCTCAATCCTTGATTCCTGTTTCCTTGGTAGCCTGCTGTGTCGTGTCTGAGTCTCCTGCTGGCAGATAAGACATTTTCTTCTTTTTGTTTTGTGCTTGATTTTTGCATTTTGTCCTGCACTTCTGTGGGGGCCTTCTGCGTCCCCTCTGGGGGCTTTTGCCTCTCAGTTCAGTTCAGCCACTGATGTTTGTACATTTGCTTTTTCCAGTTTTTTCAGTGGCTGCTGTTTTGTTTTTGGTGACACCAGAGAACTAATTTAGGTGGTAGAGGTCGTGTGATCTCAGGTGTTTTTGAAATTAGTAGAGTTGGTGCTTTTCAGGGTTTTTTGGGATTGCAGTAAGTGCCCTTCCTATCCTTTTCTATTTAGTAAGTTTGGGCCCCAACGTTTGCTCATACTATTTTCTGTCTGTGTAAGTATTTCTTCTTGTCTAACCGCCATTACATGTTTGGGGGCTTTCTATGTTCTTTGGGGATCTGCTCCGGGGCAGATAGCTTTCCTCTTTCTATCTTTAGGTGTAGTTTTTCTCAGGCTGTGATGAGGCGTCTAGGACCAACGTAGGAACGCTCCACGGCTGCCTCTAGTTGTGGTGGTTAGTCAGGGTACTGCAATCTCATAGTTTCAACTGCTCTGGTGTATTTCCTTTTTGCCTGCTCTCCTCAGTTACCAAATCATAACACTGAGCATAAAGAATCAACTGTTTTTCCAGGATAACATTGTGTGCGTTGATTCATACGTCCTTCACAAAGAATAATCTGCCAATTCCAGCCTTGCTGAAGCATCCCCAGATCATCACCGATCCTCCACCAAATTTCACAGTGGGTGCAAGACACTGTGGCTTGTACGCCTCTCCAGGTCTCCATCTAACCATTAGACGACCAGGTGTTGAGCAAAGCTGAAAATTAGACTCATCAGTGAAGATTACCTTACTCCTGTCCTCTATGGTCCAATCCTTATGGTCTTTGGCAAACTTCAGCCTGGCTCTCCTTTGTGTCTCATTGATGAAAGGCTTTTTCTAGCTTTACATGACTTGAGCACTGCCTCTTGGAGCCTGTTAGGAACTGTTCTTGCCATGCACTTCACCCCAGCTTCCATTTGCCATTTCTTTTGTAGTTCACTTGATGTCATCCTGTGGTTCTGAATTACATTTAAATAAGATGACTGTCATCCCGGTCAGTGGAGAGTCCTTTTCGCCGTCTGCCGGTCTGTAGCTGTGTTGTCCCCAATGTCTGCTGCTTGACCTTGTTGTAATGGACCGCCGTCTTAGAAATTTTAAGGATGGAGGCAACATGATGCTCACTGTATCGCTCTGATAGTAAATCCAGAATTGAGCCCTTCTTTTCCTTACTCAAGACTCTTCTTTTCAACTCCTTTGGAATGGTTAAAAGTTATTTTTTAATTTCTACTACTTTTGGGATATTACTAGCACTTGTTTTGCCATCCAGCTTGTCCTATTGCAAGAGGATTGTGAACACCACAGCAGTTTTTTTATATACTTTCCTTCGTTAAATAAGATTTGGTTCACGTAATCACCTAATCAGAAGCACATTAAGTAGAATGAGGTGTACTCTGGTTGGAATTCAACTGACACTGGAATGGAATGGCTGTCAGACATGTAGAGAAGCTGATTTTTATAAAACTGTGCAGTGGTCTCTTAATTTTTGCCAGAGCTGTATGTGTACATGAAGTATTTCTCTCAAAAAGTTAGTGTAATACACATTTTGTTATACACAGTTTTATTTACTTTGTGCGTAATGGAACAGCACAAAAACACAAATAATGGCAAATTGGACATAATTTCACACAAAACCCCTAAAATGTCCCGGACAAAATTGTTGACACCTTTCCAAAATTATGGGTGAACGACTTTGTTTCAAGCATGTGATGCTCTTTCGAACTCACCTGAGGAAAGTAACAGGTGTGGGCAATATGAAAACCACATCTGAAACCAGATAAAAAGGGGAGACGTTGACTCAATCTTTCCATTGTGTGTCTGTGTTCCACACTATGGATGGACAGCAGAAGAAGAAAAGAGAACTGTCTGAGGACCTAAGAACTAAAATTGTTGAAAAATATCAACAATTTCAAGGTTACTAGTCCATTTCCAAATATATTGATATTCCTTTATCCATGGTGCACAAAATAATCAAGACATTTACAACCCATGGCACTGTAGCTTATCTTCCTGGATGTGTACGGCATACAAAATTTGATGAAAAGTTGCAAAGCAGGATAGTTCGGAGGGTGGATAAGCAGCTCCAATCAAGTTCTGAAGGCTCAGAGTGCATCAGTGTAAGCATGAACTATCCATCAACAAATGAATGAAATGAACACTATGACAGGAGACACAGGAGGACCTCACTGGTGACACAGAAACATAAAAAAAATTAGACTGCAGTTGGCGAAAATGTATGCGAGTAAGCCTAAGCCTTCTGAGAAAGCATCTTGTGGACAAATGAGACCAACATACAGCTTTTTGGTAAAGAACGTCATTCTACTGTTTACCTAAAACTGAATGAGGCCTACAAAGAAAAGAACACAGTACCTACAGTCATATATGGTGAAAGTTTAAAGATGTTTTGGGGTTGTTTCACTTCCTCTGACACTGGATGCCTTGACTGTGTGCAAGGCCTCATGAAACCTGAATACAACCAAAGAATTTGGGGTCGCAATGTAATGCCCAGTGTCACAAAGTTGGGTTTACGTCCTAGTTCATGGGTCTTCCAGCAGGACAATGACCCCAAGCAAGCTTCAAGAATTATCCAAAAATGAATGGATAGAAAGCATTGTAAAGTATTGAAGTTGATAGCAATGAGTCTGGATCTAAATCCTATTAAAACACCTGTGCAGAGACCTGGAGTGGTTTGCAAAATAAGAGTTTTTCATACTGTTTAATAATTTGCTCAAAATGTTTTCCTGGTATAGTAGTAAGGCTCACAGGCCTTTAATTTCCTTGCTTCATCTTCTTACATTTTTTGAAGATAGGGACAACATTTACCCTTCTCCAATCTTCTGGGACTTCTCCTGTACTCCAGGATTTTTCAAAGATTCTGGCAAGTGGTTCTGCAATTTCCTCTGCTAACTCTGTCAGTACCATAGAATGTATTTAATCTGGACAAGGAGATTTAAATTACTTTAAATTAGCTAAGTGTTCCCTCACCAATTCTCTGTTTCTCAATAATGTGGATTCTTTTATTTCTCCGATAGCATCATGAAGATCAGTTGATGTTACTATTGCTTTCTTAGAGAACACAGATGCAAATAGCAATTAAAAAGTTCGGCCTTCTCAACATCATTTTTGACCACTTCACCCTTTTCCTTCATGTAAAAATCCTTTAGCATCTTTGACTTTTCTTTTTCTCTTGACATACCCCAAATCCTTTTTTACTGTTGTTGGTCTACCTTGCAAGCCTCACTTCATTACTTGCTTTAGCTCTTTTGAGACTTACTCTGCATTCCCTGCATGCAGCATTATATTCTTCAATAGATATGCCCCATCTTTCCATTTAATATACATTTATTTTTTTCATTTTTAACAAGTGATTAAGTTCTGTGTTCATCCATCCTAGTCTCTTTAAATGCTTCTAATTTTTCCTTCTTTTTGGAATTGTTACCCATTAAGCAGTGAGAATTTCATTTAGAAAAATCTCACATCCTTCTTGGACATTTCTGTCCCTTAGAACATCCAGCCATTGGACCTTGTCTACGGTCTTTCTGAGTCCATTAAAATATGCCTTTCTGAAGTCCAACTTTAAAGTCTGAGTCCTTGCTGGTCTTCCTCCTCTTGTAATCAAAAATTTGAGGATAGCATTGATACGCAGAGTGTAGGAAAGACCAAGTGCAACATGAAGGGATAAGGGAAAGGGAGCCCAACATTAGGGAAGGGAGGGAGTGGAGACTTCTAGCAGATCTGGTCACCTTGTCTGCCTTAAACATCACTATGTAGATTCTGCAAGTACCGCCCAGCAGGATCCTAATCCCTGCTTGACCCTGGCAATAAGCCCTGCTTAGGGATTGAAGGGGTATTAACTAGTCAATCCCCACTTCAACTAAAGACAGCTGGGATAGACAAACAAGGGGAACGTTTATCTTGAGAAGACTTAGGCATGTAACACTGACGTCCTCCAGCAACACCAAATAGGACGATAGCCAACTGGTGTAGGTCCAAGCCCCAACAGGGGGAAATGAAAATATCACCGGCAACTCCCAACACCCAGGTCCAGGTGTGTCAATTAGAGCCAGAGAAAGGTTACCACTGGGTCAAAGAGATGGGTTAAGAAGGTGTCTGCAAGGCTAAATACAGAGACTTTCTACAGCTAGATGCAGTGCAACTGTCTTCAGTCTCTGACACACCCATGACAAGCATGATCGCTGCCTCTTAAATTTCCAGACACTTTTACTTCCTCATCCATTTCCTCCCTGTTGTTAAGAATTAGGTCCAAAATTGCAGATCCTTTTGTTCTCTTTTCTAGCTTTTGAAAAGTAAAGTTGTCTGCAAGAGAAATTAAGAATTTTGTGGACCTATTACTTTTGCCTGAGAGAAATTCCCAACAAATATCTGGATAGTTAAAATCTCTCATGATCACAAAGTCATACTTTTTTTGAGAACAAAGACATCTTATGTAAAAAGAGTTCATCCATATCTTCAGTCTGTCCAGGTGACCTATAGAAAACCCCTACAATGGTGTCCTTTCTGTTCTTCTCTCCTTGCATTCTTACCCAAACAGTATCTACAGAGCTACCAGTCTCTGAAGCTTGGATCTCTGTGGAGATATATGTTTTCCTAACATACAGTCATGGCCAAAAGTTTTGAGAATGACACAAATATTATATTTTCACATGATCTGCTGCCCTCTGGTTTTTATGTGTGTTTGACAGATGTTTTTATCACAGACAGAATATAACTGCAAACATATGAGTAACAAAAGCTTATATTGACAGTTAGAATGAGTTAATGCAGCAAGTCAATATTTGCAGTGTTGACCCTTCTTCTTCAGGACCTATGCATTCTCCCTGGCATGCTCTCAATCAACTTCTGGACCAAATCCTGACTGATAGCAGTCCATTCTTGCACAATCAATGCTTTCATTTTGTCAGAATTTTTACATTTTTGTTTGTCCACCCGTCTCTTGATGATTGACCACAAGTTCTCAATGGGATTAAGATCTGGGGAGTTTCCAGGCCATGGACCCAAAATCTCTATGTTTTGTTCCCTGAGCCAATTAGTTATCACCTTTGCTTTATGGCAAGGTGCTCCATCATGCTGGAAAAGGCATTGTTGATCACCAAACTGCTCTTGGAGGGTTGGGAGAAGTTGCTCTTGGAGGACATTCTGGTACCATTCTTTATTCATGGCTGTTTTTTTAGGCAAGACTGTGAGAGAGCCGATTCCCTTGGCTGAGAAGCAACCCCACACATGAATGGTTTCAGGATGCTTAACAGTTGGCATGAGACAAGACTGGTGGTAGCGCTCACCTTGTCTTCTCTGAATGAGGCGTTTTCCTGATGTCCCAAACAATCGAAAAGGGGATTCATCAGAGAAAATAACTTTACCCCAGTCCTCAGCAGTCCACTGCCTGTATTTTTTGCAGAATATCAGTCTGTCCATGATGTTTTTTCTGGAGAGAAGTGGCTTCTTTGCTGCACTCCTTGAGACCAGGCCTTGCTCCAAGAGTCTCCGCCTCACAGTGTGTGCAGATGCACTCACACCTGCCTGCTGCCATTCCTGAACAAGCTCTGCACTGCTGGTAGCCCGATCCCACTGCTGAAACACTTTTAAGAGACGTCCTGGCGCTTGCTGGTCTTTCTTGGGCGCCCTGGAGCCTTTTTGGCAACAATGGAACCTCTCTCCTTGAAGTTCTTGATGATGCGATAGATTGTTGACTGAGGTGCAATCTTTCTAGCTGCGATACTCTTCCCTGTTAGGCCATTTTTGTGCATTGCAATGATGACTGCACATGTTTCTTTAGAGATAACCATGGTTAACAGAAGAGAAACAATGATGCCAAGCACCAGCCTCCTTTTAAAGTGTCCAGTGGTATCATTCTTACTTAATCATGACAGATTTATCTCCAGCCATGTCCTCATCAACACCCACACCTGTGTTAATGGAGTAATCACTGAAAAGACGTTAGCTGGTCCTTTTAAGGCAGGGCTGCAATGATGTTGAAATGTGTTTTGGGAGATAAAGTTCATTTTCTAGCCAAATATTGACTTTGCAAGTAATTGCTGTTAAGCTGATCACTCTTTATAACATTCTGGAGTATATGCAAATTGCCATTAGAAAAAGTGAAGCAGTAGACTTTGTAAAAATTAATATTTGTGTCATTCTCAAAACTTTTGTCCATGACTGTATAATGCAACACCTCCTCCCCTCACGGCATCATCGATGTAGCCACTTGTTCACCTGTAGCATCCTGTTCAATCTCCATGGTTCATGTCCATCCACTGGGAGGATGAATGAGAAGACTCTCTGTTTCTTGACTTTCTGGCCTAGGTCTTCAAAGTCTCGGCATATTGTTTCCTGGTCCTTTTTTACTGTGTCATTTGTTCCTATGTGTTTTAGTAGGCATGCATAACCATCTGTAGCATTGAAGAATCTTGCTACCCTATCAGACACATCTTTGATCTGGGCTCCTGGAAGACAGCACATTTCTTTTGAGGTAATGTCCGGTCGGTAGATAGTTGCTTTTGTTTCTCTCAGTAGGGAATCCCCCACGACCACAACTCTCCTTTTCTTCTCATCACTTCACCATTTCTTCCTTCAAGAGGCTTCTAATTTATTACTGTGGTGTTCTTTGTGGGCAAAGAGCTTTTTGATGTACATACAGTTATATGAAAAAGTTTGGGCACCCCTATTAATCTTAAGCTTAATGTTTTATAAAAATTGGTGTTTTTGCAACAGCTATTTCAGTTTGATATATCTAATAACTATTGGACACAGTAATGTTTCTGCCTTGAAATGAGGTTTATTGTACTAACAGAAAATGTGCAATCTGCATCCAAACAAAATTTGACAGGTGCATAAATATGGGCACCTCACCAGAAAAGTGACATTAATATTTAGTAGATCCTCCTTTTGCAAAAATAACAGCCTCTAGTCGCTTCCTGTAGCTTTTAATGAGTTCCTGGATCCTGGATGAAGGTATTTTTGACCATTCCTCTTTACAAAACAATTCCAGTTCAGTTAAGTTTGATGGTCGCCGAGCATGGACAGCCCTCTTCAATGATCCCACAGATGTTCAATGATATTCAGGTCTGGGGACTGGGATGGCCATTCCAGAACATTGCAATTGTTCCTCTGCTTGAATGCCTGAGTAGATTTGGAGCGGTGTTTGGGATCATTGTCTTGCTGAAAGATCCATTCCCTGCGTAACTTCAACTTTGTCACTGATTCTTGAACATTATTGTCAAGAATCTGCTGATACTGAGTGGAATTCATGCGTCCCTCAACTTTAACAAGATGTCCGGTGCCCGCATTGGCCACACAGCCCCAAAGCATGATGGAACCTCCACCAAATTTTACTGTGGGTAGCAAGTGTTTTTTCTTGGAATGCTGTGTTTTTTGACGCCATGCATAACGCCTTTTTGTATGACCAAACAACTTAATCTTGGTTTCATCAGTCCACAGGACCTTCTTCCAAAAAGAAATTGGCTTCTCCAAATGTGCTTTTGTATACCTCAGCCGACTCTGATTGTGGCGTGCTTGCAGAAACGGCTTCTTTTGCATCACTCTCCCATACAGCTTCTCCTTGTGCAAAGTGCGTTGTATAGTTGACCGATGCACAGTGACACCATCTGCAGCAAGTTGATGCTGCAGCTCTCTAGAGGTGGTCTGACGATTGTCCTTGACTGATCTCACCATTCTTCTTCTCTGCCTTTCTGATGTTTTTCTTGGCCTGCCACTTCTGGCCTTAACAAGAACTGTCCCTGTGTTCTTCCATTTCCTTACTATGTTCCTCACAGTGGAAACTGACAGGTTAAATCTCTGAGACAGCTTTTTGTATCCTTCCCCTGAACAACTATGTTGAATAATCTTTGTTTTCAGATCATTTGACAGTTGTTTTGAGGAGCCCATGATGCCACTCTTCAGAGGAGATTCAAACAGGAGAACAACTTGCAAGTGGCCACTTTAAGTAGCTTTTCTCATGATTACATACACCTGGCTATGAAGTTCAAAGCTCAATGAGGTTACAAAACCAAAAAAAGTGCTTTAGTAAGTCAGTAAAAAGTAGGTAGGAGTATTTAAAAGAAGAAAATGATAAGGGTGGCCATACTTATGCACCTGTCAAATTTTGTTTGAATGCAGATTGCACATGTTCTGCTAGTATAATAAACCTCATTTCAAGGCAGAAACATTACTGTGTCCAATAGTTATTAGATATATCAAACTGAAATAGCTGTTGCAAAAGCACCAATTTTTATAAAACATTAAGCTTAAGATTATTAGGGGTGCCCAAACTTTTTCATATAACTGTATTCATACTTGTCCTGGGTGAGAGCCTGGTAGTGGTACTTCAGCGATATGGGTGCTGACTGCCTCCTCATCCTCCTCCTTCTTTGGATCACATGCTTCCATTTTTCTTCTTCTGCAGTTACATTGAAAGGTGCATCTCTTCGAACTTTCTGAATAGTTATTTCTACTTTGTCATTAGCTTCTGTAGGAACACTTGCAACATTCTGAAGAGATTCTTCAGGTCTGTCAAGGAAATCCTCATCTTCTTTGATGAGCTTCAGTGTAGCTAGTCTCTCCTGAAGACTTTGCACCTTTTCCTCAATCAGAGTCACAAGCTTGCAATTCTGATATGTAAAGTTTGTCTTTTCCTCTGGCAAGTCTGTAAACATATAGCACATATTGCAGTACACCAAGAGAGAGGGGGCTGGCTTAGCTAATATACAAAAAGTCCCTTTCATCAGGTTTCTGACTCAGAGAGAGAAGGATATTTATGTCAGAATGACAGCAGAAATTTACTATACTGAAATTATGTTTCATAGTTTATAATGGAACAATAACCAAAGAACATTTTATGATGCTGATGGACAATCCATTTAATTATAAAGAGTTACTCAAACTATAGACTGGATAAAACATTTACAAAGTTGTCACATTTATCATTTATTAAGTGTAAAACTGTGAACAGTTAAATTGATAGATCTATTTTCAAAGATTAATAAAGCAGATACTAGATGGAAAAACAGCTCTTCAATAAATGTATTTCAAACTCAAGTCAACCAAGGGCATCTCACCTGGCATTGTAATCTATTTCTAAATATATTATACCAGTTTTTGTATATACTTTTGTATATACTTCATAATCAGATCAGCTTTACAGCTAAAACAATAGCCTAATTTCTATGAGCAAATTCCTTTATCTTTATTAAAAAACACAACAAGTACATTGAATGAACTAATCACAGCAGAGGAAGCTGTAAGCTATTAAAAGCGTTTAAAACATCCAGATGGCCTAACAGCATCAGATCATCCAAACTGTACTCTCCTTCAGCACATCAAAAGCTACCTATATATCATACTGGCACTTTGTTCCAGAAATGCATAATTCTTGTTTTTCTTATCTTTTTATATCTTAAAAATTTCCCCATAAATGCCAGCATTTGAATAACATTTTAGGAGCACTTTGCAGCAAGGCACGCCAGGAACCCCACACTCTAAATGGAACCAGAGGACAACAATTCTCAGCAAGAGATAAGTAATAGAAATGAGCATATTAGAGAGTTATGGTTTATTACAAACATTAAAAGCTCTTTAGACCGTCAAAACTAACTGCTCTTACTGTCAAATACAGGAAAAGGGCTATTGTTTCATTTTATAATACATATCTGTTGTATAGTGCAACTTAAAAAAGATCTTATGTATCTTAAAAGCAGGGGCGGACACAGACTGCAGGGGCGGACACAGACTGCAGAGGGCCCCTGTGCAAGAAATCTTCCCGGGCCCCCCCCATACAGCAACAAAGTTAAGTAAACGAGGGGTGTCCGGCAGTGCTGCGAGTGCCTGGCGGTACTGCGGGTATCTCTGACACTGCTGCAGAGGTCTCCGGCGGTGTCCGGTGCTGCGTGGGGCTCTGCCGACATTTTGTGAAAGGCCAGAGCCCCGCAGCTGCATGGTTTCCCACATATGAAAGCCCACATAGAGTTTGCTAAAAAAAACACATGAAGGACTCCAAGACTATGAGAAATAAGATTCTCTGGTCTGATGAGACGAAGATAGAACTTTTTGGTGATAATTCTAAACGGTATGTGTGGAGAAAACCAGGCACTGCTCATCACCTGCCAAATACAATCCCAATAGTGAAACATGGTGGTGGCAGCATCATGCTATGGGGGTGTTTTTCAGCTGCAGGGACAGGATGACTGGTTGCAATTGAAGGAAATATGAATGCCGCCCAGTACAGAGATATCCTGGATGTAAACCTCTTCCACAGTACTCTGGACCTCAGACTTGGCCGAAGGTTCATCTTTCAACAAGACAATGACCTTCTAAGTACACAGCTAAAATAGCAAAGGAGTGGCTTCAGGACAACTCTGTGACCATTCTTGACTGGTCCAGCCAGAGCCCTGACCTAAACCCAATTGAGCATCTCTGGAGAAACCTGAAAATGGCTGTCCACCAACGTTCACCATCCAACCTGATGGAACTGGAGAGAATCTGCAAGGAAGAATGGCAGAGGATCCTCAAATCCAGGTGTGAAAAACCTGTTGCATCATTCCCAAGAAGACACATTGTACTAGCTCAAAAGGGAGCTTCTGCTCCATACTGAGCAAAGGGTCTAAATACTTATGACCATGTGATATTTCAGTTTTTCTTTTTTAAATGTACAAAAATATTTACATTTCTGTTTTTTTTTTCAGTCAAGATGGGGTGCAGAGTGTACATTAATGAGAAAAAAAATGAACTTTTTTGAATTTTCCAAATGGCTGCAATGAAACAGAGTGAAAAATTTAAAGGGGTCTGAATACTTTCGGTACCCACTGTAGGTCTGTGGAGCGTATTACCCAGTCTCTTAGATGTGCTTAAAATATACCAAAAGTAGCCAATACCCCACATCCATTTTTTTGTAAGGACCCAAATTTAGAAAACGTAAGGGATGTGATAGTTTAATAAAGAGACATAAGTCTCATTTAGGACCCTGGAAAAGTCAGGAATGGTCTTTGTCTAGCACCGTAAAATATAAAATGCTAATGAATATGTATGCTCTATGTAACTAGTAATTCGTGAACAGACACATATGCTGACAATGGAAAGCTGTAGTAAAAAAAACTTAGTATAATGACCACTTAACATATTTCCTTGATTATGATGTCACACGTTTTTGTCCTATTGAAAGAAACAGATGTCAAGTGAAGATTGGTTCCACATACAAAATGCAATTTAGTTGAGCTCTTTTACACAGCAGAGCTATAAAGATGGAAAAATGCCACAGTTATTATGAAGAGAATACAGATATTATATTTGTGAGACAGAAGGGATATCCTATGGTATTAATCGGTTTATAAAACACAATTCTTATTGGATTATGTGAAGGACAATAAGTCGTAGACCCGGTTCAAACCTTTAGGTGATAAGGTATCAAGGGTGTGTATCCAATATGCCTCACGGTGTTTTAGTTGTCGTATGCGGTCACCACCCCTCCTTGGTTGTGGGACCTGTTCCAGAATCTGGAACCTCAATTGGGCTATTGTGTGACCCTGGTTAAGAAATGATATGGGATAGGGAGAAGCGTGTTTTTTACACCTGATTGTGGACTTGTGTTTTGAAATACGGTCCTTCACAGGTTGAGTTGTCTCCCCTACATACAATAGTCCACAAGGACATTTAATAACATAAATGACAAAAGGAGTATCGCATATGAAAAAGCCTCTAACTTTGTATGCTTTGCCTGTATGGGGGTGATGGATAGTCTCACCCTTTAATACGTTGCTGCATTGTGTGCAATTTAAACATGGAAAAGGTACCCAATCTAGGTCGCTTGAGAAATCTCTGTGTGTTCTTGGGTTTAGTTGGGCCTAAATCGGCTCTAATCAAAGTATCCCTAAGATTGGGTGCACGGCGGAAGCAGGGAAGAAATGGCTTTGCGAACTCAGAGATGACTTCTTTTTACAAATACGTGGGACGGCAATGGGCTCGAACGTAGCGCCCCCTATGCTAACTGTTACATGGCTCATTTTGAGGAGACAACTATATACACCTGCTCCCTTTTCAAAGATAATGTAATAACATGGAAACACTACATAGACAACATTTTTTGCATATGGGGGGGCACGTTCGGGTCCCTATCCACCTTCCATGATTTCCTGAATCACTCATGGCCAGGGCTCAGTTTCACGATTTCATCTAGAATTAATTTTCTAGACACAATAATCATCAAAGATATTGAGGGCAATCTAGCTTCTGACCTCTTTGTCAAACCCACTGACCGCAATAGTTTACTCCATTTCAATAGCTTCCACCCCACTGACATGAAAAAATCCATCCCGAAGTCACAGTTTCACCATGTGAGAAAGATTGTCTCTAACCAAGCCACCCAAGAGGTCCGCCTAACGGAGATGAATTCAAAATTTAGAGAAAGGGCTTACCCACAAAGAGTTCTGGACTTATCCCTCATATCACACACTCGTGAGAAACAGGATACCCAGGGCAGAATAGCCTTTGTACATTCATACCATCCTTTTGCCTATGTACTGCACAAATCAATACAGAAACACTGACCTCTCCTTCATACGGCACATCCGGACATCTCTGAGTTCGCAAAGCCATTTCTTCTCTGCTTCCGCCGTGCACCCAATCTTAGGGATACTTTGATTAGAGCCAATTTAGGCCCAACTAAACCCAAGAACACACAGAGATTTCTCAAGCGACCTAGATTGGGTACTTTTCCATGTTTAAATTGCACACAATGCAGCAACGTATTAAAGGGTGAGACTATCCATCACCCCCATACAGGCAAAGCATACTGGGGGTTATTTGGCTAAAGTTGTGGGGGGGCAGGGCTGGCTCCAGGTTTTTGTGGGCCCCAGGCCAAAGATTCTCAGTGGGCCCCTTTAACACATACCACAATTCATGATGCTCCGATACGGCAGAGAAATATAGGTATAGTACAATGCCAAATACTTCACTTCTTACATTACATGAGTGATATCTATTGTAAATTCTACAATAGCTCAAAAACCGGACAGTATATTCCTCCATACAGTTTTATGGCCACCACATAGTGCGCCATACAGAATAATGAGCCCCATATATTGCTCCATAAATAATTGGTCCCATATAATGTTCCATACAGTATATGATGAGCTCCACATAATGCTCCAGTGTATGATGGTCCCCATATAATGTGCCATACAGTATAGGACGGTCCCCATAGAGTATAATGCGCCCCAAATATTGCTCCATACAGTATAATGAGTCGCATATAAAGCTCCATATGGTATACGATGGGCCCCATATATTGTTCCCTACAGAATGGGCTCCATATAATGCTCCATACAGAATAGGCCCCATATGTGTTCCATGTGATGCTCCATGCTCTATATGATGCCCCATAAATAATGAACCCCATATGATGCTCTAGTATATGATGGGCCCCATGGAAGATGCTCCAGTGTATGATGGGCCTATATAATGCTCCATATATAATGGGCCCCATATGATGCTCCAGTATATGATGGGCCCCATGGTTGATGCTCCAGTGTATGATGGGCCTATATAATGCTCCATATATAATGGGCCCCAGATGATGCTCCAGTATATGATGGGCCCCATGGATGATGCTCCAGTGTATGATGGGCCCATTTATAATGCTACAGTGTATGATTGGCCCCATATGATGCTCCAGTGTATAATGGGCCCCGTATAAGATGCTCCAGTGTATGATGGGACTATATAATGCTCCATATATCATGGGCAACATATGATGCTCCAGTGTATAATGGGCCCCATATATGATGCTCCAGTGTATGATGGGCCCCATTTTGAATGCTCCAGTGTATGATGGGCCTATATAATGCTCCATATATAATGGGCCCCATATAATGCTCCAGTATATGATGGGCCCCATGGATGATGCTCCAGTGTATGATGGGCCTATTTAATGCTCCATATATAATGGGCCCCATATGATGCTCCAGTGTATAATGTGTCCCATATATGATGCTCCATTGTATGATGGGCCCCATTTATAATGCTCCAGTGTATGATGGGCTTATATAATGCTCCATATATAATGAGCCCATATGATGCTCCAGTGTATAATGGGCACCATATATGATGCTCCATTGTATGATGGGCCTATATAATGCTCCATATATAATGGGCCCCATATGATGCTCCAGTGTATAATGGGCCACTTATATGATGCTCCAGGTTATGATGGGCCCCATTTATAAGGCTGCAGTGTATGATGGGACCCATATGATGCTCCAGCGTATAATGGGCCCCGTATAAGAAGATCCAGTGTATGATGGGCCTATATAATGCTCGATATATAACGGGCCCCATATGATGCTCCAGTGTATAATGGGCCTATATAATGCTCCATATATAATGGGCCCCATATGATGCTCCAGTTTATGATGGGCCCCATGGATGATGCTCCAGTGTATGATGGGCCAATATAATGCTTCATATATAATGGGCCATATTTATAATGGTCCAGTGTATAATGGGCTCAGTAAATGCTGCTCCAGTGTATAATGGACCCCACATATGAAGCTCCAGTATATGGGCCTATATAATGCTCCATATATAATGGGCCCCATATGATGCTCCAGTATATGATGGGCCCCTGGATGATACTCCAGTGTATGATGGGCCTATATAATGCTCCATATATAATGGGCCCCATATGATGCTCCAGTGTATGATGGGCCCCATTTAGAATGCTCCAGTGTATGATGGGCCTATATAATGCTCCATATATTATGGGCCCAATATGATGCTCCAGTGTAAAATGGGCCCAGTATATGATGCTCCAGTGTATGATGGGCCCCATTTATAATGCTCTAGCGTATGATGGGACCCATATGATGCTCCAGTGTATAATGGGCCCCGTATTTGATGCTACAGTGTATGATGGGCCCCATTTATAATGCTCCAGTGTATGATGGGCCTATATAATGCTCCATATATAATGGGCCCCATATGATGCTCCAGTATATGATGGGCCCCATGGCTGATGCTCCAGTATATGATGGGCCCCATGGATGATGCTCCAGTGTATGATGGGCCCCATTTATAATGCTACTGTGTATGATTGTTAGGGTCAAGTTCCTGCTCCTGCACAAGGGGAATCTCGAGCTATCCCCGCTGCGGTCTCCCATCCGTCTCCGGCCGCAGTGGAACCTGCTCAGCAGAGACGTCGGTCCCAGCATCTTGCTCAGTCTAGTGCTGTGCAGAGGATGACTACTGCCACTCCAGTAGACAAAAAAACCTGACTGGCACATCCAGACTAATGTGAACTAGGTGCAAACCAAGGGAAGCTACCCCCATGTAAAACATACAAAAAAAGGCTGCACTCAAGCATACTAAAGCATGACAATATGGAATACATGAAATTTAGAATAGCAATATGGCTTTGGAATATAAGGAAAAATTTGAGACGCTTAGTATAAACATTTGGCCAAACATTTTAAAGCCCACCAACCATCGTCAAGGTGGTCTCAATACTGGTGAGTCCCTGACCTAATGTGAACATACCTCTATTAGGCTGATATCTGAATTTCTGGGTGAATATGCACCTCTGTCAGCAATGCCTGCATTTATGGGTAAAGTAGGGACCTGGTGTAATTAAAATCACCACCTGGTGGGGGCGGAGTGCTCGGTCAGCAAGCTAGCATTCAATAGACAAAAAAACCTGACTGGCACATCCAGACTAATGTGAACTAGGTGCAAACCAAGGAAGCTACCCCCATGTAAAACATACAAAAAAAGGCTGCACTCAAGCATACTAAAGCATGACAATATGGAATACATGAAATTTAGAATAGCAATATGGCTTTGGAATATAAGGAAAAATTTGAGACGCTTAGTATAAACATTTGGCAAAAAAACCTGACTGGCACATCCAGACTAAATTTTTGTGCAGCCTTTTTTTTGTATGTTTTACATGGGGGTAGCTTCCCTTGGTTTGCACCTAGTTCACATTAGTCTGGATGTGCCAGTCAGGTTTTTTTGTCTATTGAATGCTAGCTTGCTGACCGAGCACTCCGCCCCCACCAGGTGGTGATTTTAATTACACCAGGTCCCTACTTTACCCATAAATGCAGGCATTGCTGACAGAGGTGCATATTCACCCAGAAATTCAGATATCAGCCTAATAGAGGTATGTTCACATTAGGTCAGGGACTCACCAGTATTGAGACCACCTTGACGATGGTTGGTGGGCTTTAAAATGTTTGGCCAAATGTTTATACTAAGCGTCTCAAATTTTTCCTTATATTCCAAAGCCATATTGCTATTCTAAATTTCATGTATTCCATATTGTCATGCTTTAGTATGCTTGAGTGCAGCCTTTTTTTGTATACTGCCACTCCAGGTCCTGGCATTGTAACTAGTGCCGGTCAGTGGCAAGCAGACTCAGTTTGGACTAAGTCCTGTGCTTTCCTTTCTGAGCATGCCCAGGGTAAGATCTCTCATAGGAGATCAGGGGTCACATGCTCAGCTACTGCAGCGACTCCCATTGGTTCTCCTGGAAGGTCCTGAACCTGCTTGAGTTCTGGGGCAGGTTCTATTGGTTCTTCCAGGAAGGGCTTGCAGTTGCTGCTGCTATAAAAGGGTTGCACAGCCGCACGGCCATGCGCTAGTGTCAATTATGTAATGTGCTTTGCGCCAGTGTGATCATGCACGCAAGTGGTTAGGGCTCGGCTGAAATAAGCCCCTAGAATACCGGCACCTCCGGTGAGGAGATTTGTATGCACGTGTTCAGGGCATGGCTGAAATAAGCCCCTAGAATACCGACTTTCCCGGTGAGGAGTTGCGTGTTTGCTTTGCTGACTGCATGATTACGGACTGCTATCCGCACAGCAGTAATCTGTGTACCCCTGTGGTTTTAACAGGACACAGTCTCTATCTCTGTGTCATTACCTCAGCGACTCTGTGGTGTAACAGAGTTCGCTTATACCGCCATATAGTGCCACATCATCTATGTTTGCGACTCTGTGAAGTAACAGAGTTCGCTTATACCGCCATCTTACTAGCAGCAGGCTCTGCCTGCACAGTGGACCCCGGGCTGCGAACGCACCCTTTAATGATATTTATTTTGGTGCATTCTGCAGACCCTAACAATGATGGGCCCCATTTATAATGCTCCATTGTATGATGGGCCCCATATGATGCTCCAGTATATGATGTGCCCCATGGATGATGCTCCAGTTTATAATGGGCCCTATCTATGATGCTCAAGTGTATGATGGGCCCCATATTTAATTCTCCAGTGTATAATGCTCCCCATACATTGCTCCAAACATTTAAAAAATGAAATACCTCTCCTGCTCTATTCTGGACTCCTCAGCGTCACCATCTTCCAGCTCTCTGCACTGTGACTGTTCAGGCAGAGGGCGCACAGACATGACGTCATCGCGTTTTCTGACCTTAATGTCAGGAAGCGCGGAAGACGTTACAGCGGTGGAGCAGTGAGAGGTAAGTATTGCAAGTGCTGGGGCTCTGAGCAAGCAGGGGGGGCCCACTCATGGGCGCCGGCACTGGCACAGGGCCCCTCATAGTACGCCGGTGTCTCTGATGGCGAGTGGGCCCCCCCACCTGCTCAGGGCCCCAGCACTTGCCCTGTTGCGCTAGGTGCTGAAGCCGGCCCTGGGGGGTACAGCCCAGTTAGGGAGGTGGAAAAACTGGTATATGTTGAGGTGTAGGCTAGACATTCAGCAGCTGCAAATGGAGGAATTGGAGAAGTCGGAGGAAGAGGAGGACAAAGCGAGCCATTTTGCTGGCAACCTATGTGTCATCAGGGGAAGGTGGTACAAAATCCTTTGAAACCCAGGCATGGTTAATTTTAATGAAGGTGAGATCAGCAACATTTTGGGTCGACAGCCAGGTCCTTCTTTCTGTCAGGATTGATCCAGCAGTACTGAAGACTAGAGTTGAGCGATACTTTCCGATATCCTAAAGTATCGGAATCGGAATGGTATCGCCGATATCACTAAAATATCGGCGATACCCGATACCGATACCGGAAGTCCCATGTAAGTCTATGGGAACAAAATATCGCAACTAAAAAAAACCCATTCTTTCCTTGTAAACACTAAATATACACACATAGAATACATATATATATATATACATGTCATTGTGACATATATATATACATATATGTATAGTTTATACACTTCTACATAGTAAAATATCCTCTCATTCAATTGCCGGGTAAAGCCGGCTTCAGTGAAAAGACAGAAGCACCCGACATGAAATGACACTTGGTGTACATAGGGTTAACCATGTCTTTTCATGTCGTTTGCTATCTGATTTGCACAAACAATTAAATCAGACTATGTGTGCAAAATTTCACACCTGTAGGGGTTAATTAAAGGTGTAAATTCGTTGTAAAAAAAACGGACTTTTTTTGCTACGAATTTACACCTTTAATTAACCCCTACAGGTGTGAAATTTTGCACACATAGTCTGATTTAATTGTTTGTGCAAATTAGGCTGGAGTCACACACAACCACAAAAAATCGGTCCGTTTTAGACGGTCGACAATCGGATCAAAATAAAAACATCACACATCCTTCTGGCATCCGATTTTCCTTCAAAGATGCGATTTAATCGCATGTGTGTGTACCTTGTAACATCCGATTTTCATCCGACTTGCGAGATTTTCTCGCAGGCTTGCAAAACTGACATATAATGGATCCAAAAGAATAGTATTTAAATGCCAAAAGAAAGAATAGATATATACACATATATATATATATATATATATATATGTCATTGTGACATATATATATATACATATATTTATAGTTCTTACACTTCTACATACTGTTATAGCCGCTAATTCAATTGCCGGCTTCAGTGAAATCACAGAAGCCGACATGAAATGATACATTGTTTCCACACATTTAACCATGTAATTTCATGTATTTTTATATATGTTTGAAACATACAATTACATGAGTATATGTGTGCTAAATTTCAGACATGTAGGGGTTAATTAAAGGTGTAAATTCGTTGTAAAAAAAACGGACTTTTTTTGCTACGAATTTACACCTTTAATTAACCCTACAGGTGTGAAATTTTGCACACATAGTCTGATTTAATTGTTTGTGCAAATTAGGCTGGAGTCACACACAACCACAAAAAATCGGTCCGTTTTAGACGGTCGACAATCGGATCAAAATAAAAACATCACACATCCTTCTGGCATCCGATTTTCCTTCAAAGATGCGATTTAATCGCATGTGTGTGTACCTTGTAACATCCGATTTTCATCCGACTTGCGAGATTTTCTCGCAGGCTTGCAAAACTGACATATAATGGATCCAAAAGAATAGTATTTAAATGCCAAAAGAAAGAATAGATATATACACATATATATATATATATATATATATATATATATATATATGTCATTGTGACATATATATATATACATATATTTATAGTTCTTACACTTCTACATACTGTTATAGCCGCTAATTCAATTGCCGGCTTCAGTGAAATCACAGAAGCCGACATGAAATGATACATTGTTTCCACACATTTAACCATGTAATTTCATGTATTTTTATATATGTTTGAAACATACAATTACATGAGTATATGTGTGCTAAATTTCAGACATGTAGGGGTTAATTAAAGGTGTAAATTCGTTGTAAAAAAAACGGACTTTTTTTGCTACGAATTTACACCTTTAATTAACCCCTACAGGTGTGAAATTTTGCACACATAGTCTGATTTAATTGTTTGTGCAAATTAGGCTGGAGTCACACACAACCACAAAAAATCGGTCCGTTTTAGACGGTCGACAATCGGATCAAAATAAAAACATCACACATCCTTCTGGCATCCGATTTTCCTTCAAAGATGCGATTTAATCGCATGTGTGTGTACCTTGTAACATCCGATTTTCATCCGACTTGCGAGATTTTCTCGCAGGCTTGCAAAACTGACATATAATGGATCCAAAAGAATAGTATTTAAATGCCAAAAGAAAGAATAGATATATACACATATATATATATATATATATATATTATATATATGTCATTGTGACATATATATATATATACATATATTTATAGTTCTTCTTACACTTCTACATACTGTTATAGCCGCTAATTCAATTGCCGGCTTCAGTGAAATCACAGAAGCCGACATGAAATGATACATTGTTTCCACACATTTAACCATGTAATTTCATGTATTTTTATATATGTTTGAAACATACAATTACATGAGTATATGTGTGCTAAATTTCAGACATGTAGGGGTTAATTAAAGGTGTAAATTCGTTGTAAAAAAAACGGACTTTTTTTGCTACGAATTTACACCTTTAATTAACCCCTACAGGTGTGAAATTTTGCACACATAGTCTGATTTAATTGTTTGTGCAAATTAGGCTGGAGTCACACACAACCACAAAAAATCGGTCCGTTTTAGACGGTCGACAATCGGATCAAAATAAAAACATCACACATCCTTCTGGCATCCGATTTTCCTTCAAAGATGCGATTTAATCGCATGTGTGTGTACCTTGTAACATCCGATTTTCATCCGACTTGCGAGATTTTCTCGCAGGCTTGCAAAACTGACATATAATGGATCCAAAAGAATAGTATTTAAATGCCAAAAGAAAGAATAGATATATACACATATATATATATATATATATATATATATGTCATTGTGACATATATATATATACATATATTTATAGTTCTTACACTTCTACATACTGTTATAGCCGCTAATTCAATTGCCGGCTTCAGTGAAATCACAGAAGCCGACATGAAATGATACATTGTTTCCACACATTTAACCATGTAATTTCATGTATTTTTATATATGTTTGAAACATACAATTACATGAGTATATGTGTGCTAAATTTCAGACATGTAGGGGTTAATTAAAGGTGTAAATTCGTTAAAAAAAAATGCGTGGGCTCCCGCTGTATTTTCTCCACCAGACAGACAAAGCAAGCGAGTGGGGGCAGATAATAATAGCCTAGGGAGGGTACATTTTTTTTGTGCCCCCCCCCTGGCTACTAACATCTGCCCCAGACACCCCAGAAAGGGCAAATCTATAATTAGATTCGCCCTTTCTGGCACTTTGCCCGTCTATTCCCATTGCCCTGTAGCGGTGGCGAATGGGTTAATAAGGGGTTAAAATGACCTTGCAATTGAAAGGTCACTTTAAGCCAGGTTAATAATTGATAGCTGTCAATTAGGCAACTATCAATTATTAATCCTATTGTATGAAAGAAAAATCAAACACACACACTTTAATAAAAAATAAGTTTAATGAAATAATCACACAGTTTTTGACCATATTTTATTTTCCTGCTAAAACCATTTCCTGTAATAAAAATAAAATAAAAAAGCAAAATTATACTTACCAATCCGATGTACAGTCAGGTCCCACGGTGTAATCCATCAGAAAGGGTTAACAGGTTAAAGGTCGCAGAGAGCTAATAATGCTGTCTCAGACCTGTATTCCCCTGAATGAATAACTTCCTCTCCCAGCGAAAGTAGAGGAATAGATTCATGAATGGAGCTTAATTGATTTATTGCCAATTTAACTGTAGTGACCTGACCTAAAGGGAAAGTGGACACAATCAATTAAGCTTCATTCATGAAACACATCCTCTCCTGTCGCCAGGAGAGGAACTTATTCATTCATGAGCTTTGAGCTGAGCATGCAGGATTACTTGCACTGCTTGGCTCAAAGCTAGTTAACCCTTTGTGAAGGATTACAGCGTGGGACGTGACAGATCGGCGGAATAGGTAAGAATAATGTTGTTTTATTTCTTTTTCTTTATTTTAGGAGATCAATGGCTTCGCACGGATTTAGTGTAAAATAAAATATGGTCAAAAAAATGTGTTTTTATTTCATTAAAATTATTTATTCTTAAAGTGTGTGTGTTTTTTTATTTACTTCAATAGGATTAATAATTGATAGTTGTCTAATTGACAGCTATCAATCATTAACCTGCCTTAAAGGTCACCTTTCAATTGCAAGGTGACAGTAAGGTGAGATTAACCCATTCGCCACCGCTACAGGGCAATGGGAATAGACGGGCAAAGTGCCAGAAAGGGCGAATCTAATTATAGATTTGCCCTTTCTGGGGTGTCTGGGGGCAGATGTTAGTAGCCAGGGGGGGCACAAAAAAATGCACCCTCCCTGGGCTATTATTATCTGCCCCCACTCGCTTTGCTTTGTCTGTCTGGTGGAGAAAATACAGCGGGAGCCCACGCATTTTTTTTCAACGAAATTACACCTTTAATTAACCCCTACATGTCTGAAATTTTGCACAAATACACTCATGTAATTGTATGTTTCAAACATATATAAAAATACATGAAATTACATGGTTAAATGTGTGGAAACAATGTATCATTTCATGTCGGCTTCTGTGATTTCACAAAACCCGGCAATTGAATTAGCGGCTATTACAGTATGTAGAAGTCTAGGAACTATAAATATATGTATATATACATGTCACAATGACATGTATATATATATGTATGTGTTCTATGTGTATATATCTATTCTTTCTAGTCTTTATTAAAGCTGTCAGTGTGATTTTACAGTATAGCCGGGGATGAATTGCCGGCTTTTCTAAAGGACACCGATGCGATTTCATCGCAAGTCACACAGTGTGGTCCGTTTGTAATCAGATTTTTCATCGCTCCCATAGACTTGCATTGGCGATTGTCGACCGACAATCGGTGACAATCTCAGCATGCTGCGATTGTACACGGACGTTTAAAACGGACCACAAAAAATCTGATACTGGGAGCTGCTCCATAGATTAACATAGGTCCGACTGCAATGCGATATTTCATCGCATTGCAGTCGTCCGATTTTGTCGCCAGTGTGACTCCGGCCTTAGATAGCAAAGGACATGAAAAGACATGGTTAACCCTATGTACACCAAGTGTCATTTCATGTCACCCGACATGAAATGACACTTGGTGTACATAGGGTTAACCATGT
Source organism: Oophaga sylvatica (assembly GCA_033576555.1). Classification (NCBI taxonomy): domain Eukaryota; kingdom Metazoa; phylum Chordata; class Amphibia; order Anura; family Dendrobatidae; genus Oophaga; species Oophaga sylvatica. The sequence continues at coordinate 53,917 of JARQOD010001131.1, read as the reverse complement.
CTTTTCATGTCCTTTGCTATCTAATTTGCACAAACAATTAAATCAGACTATGTGTGCAAAATTTCACACCTGTAGGGGTTAATTAAAGGTGTAAATTCGTTGTAAAAAAAACGGACTTTTTTGCTACGAATTTACACCTTTAATTAACCCCTACATGTCTGAAATTTAGCACACATATACTCATGTAATTGTATGTTTCAAACATATATAAAAATACATGAAATTACATGGTTAAATGTGTGGAAACAATGTATCATTTCATGTCGGCTTCTGTGATTTCACTGAAGCCGGCAATTGAATTAGCGGCTATAACAGTATGTAGAAGTGTAAGAACTATAAATATATGTATATATATATATGTCACAATGACATATATATATATATATATATATATATATATATAATATATATATATATATGTGTATATATCTATTCTTTCTTTTGGCATTTAAATACTATTCTTTTGGATCCATTATATGTCAGTTTTGCAAGCCTGCGAGAAAATCTCGCAAGTCGGATGAAAATCGGATGTTACAAGGTACACACACATGCGATTAAATCGCATCTTTGAAGGAAAATCGGATGCCAGAAGGATGTGTGATGTTTTTATTTTGATCCGATTGTCGACCGTCTAAAACGGACCGATTTTTTGTGGTTGTGTGTGACTCCAGCCTAATTTGCACAAACAATTAAATCAGACTATGTGTGCAAAATTTCACACCTGTAGGGGTTAATTAAAGGTGTAAATTCGTAGCAAAAAAAGTCCGTTTTTTTTACAACGAATTTACACCTTTAATTAACCCCTACAGGTGTGAAATTTTGCACACATAGTCTGATTTAATTGTTTGTGCAAATCAGATAGCAAACGACATGAAAAGACATGGTTAACCCTATGTACACCAAGTGTCATTTCATGTCGGGTTCTGCATTTTCACAAAAGCCGGCAATTGAATTAGCGGCTATTATACTATGTAGAAGTGTATGAACTACAAATATAAATATATATATATATGTGTCACAAATTCAATGACATGTATATATATATATGAGGTGTAAAATTGCTGAAAAAAAATGCGTGGGCTCCCGCCCTATTTTCGCAACCAGACAGACAAAGCCAGTGAGTGGGGGCAGATAATAATAGCCCAGAGAGGGACCATTATTTTTGCCCCCCCCCCGGCTACTAACATCTGCCCCCAGACACCCCAGGAAAGACAAATCTATAATTAGATTCGCCCTTTCTGGCACTTTGCCCGTCTATTCCCATTGCCCTGTAGCGGTGGCGAATGGGTTAATATGGGGTTAAAGCCACCTTGCTATTGAAAGGTGACCTTAAGCCAGGTTAATAATTGAGAGCTGTCAATTAGACAACTATCAATTATTAATCCTATTGCATGAAATAAAAATAAAACACACACACTTTAATTAAAAATCATTTTAATGAAATAAAGACACATGTTTTTGACCATCTTTTATTTTACTGCAAAAACCATTTCCTGTAATAAAAATAAAATAAAAAAGCAAAATTATTCTTACCTATCCCATGCACAGTCAGGTCCCACGGTGTAATCCTTCAGAAAGGGTTAATGTTTACTGCAGGGACCGCAGCTAATGCTGCAGCCTCACAGTAAACCCCAAATGAATGAGTTCCTCTCCTGCCTGACAGGAGAGTAAAGGCTGGGTGTCACATAACGATACACCAGCGATCCCGACAACGATATGCACTTGTCAGGATCGCTGGTGTATCGCTACATGATCGCTGCTGAGCTGCCAAACAGGCAGCGATCTGGGACAGCGACACTGCGGGTAACATCGCTTAAGGGCCCGTCTCACATAGCGATATCGCTACCGAGATCGCTGCTGAGTCACTAGTTTTGTGACGCAGCAGCGAGCTCACCAGCGATATCGCTGTGTGTGACATTCAGCGACGATCAGCCCCCCTGCCGGGTATCGCTGATCGTCGCAGAACTGTCAGGACCTTTTGTTGATCGCTGGTTTCCCTCTGACAGGCACGCATCGCTGCGTGTGACAGGCGGGAGACCAGCGATCCGCTGGTAACCAAGGTACACAGCGGGTTTCCAGGCACCGCGCAGCGCTTGGAAACCCGCTGTGTACCTTGGATACCAGCTCCCTGCATCAGGGCGCTGGTATCCAAGGTACACAGCGGGTTTCTAGGCACAGCCCCGCGCCTGGAAACCCGCTGTGTACCTTGGTTACCAGCGGATCGCTGGTCTCCCGCCTGTCACACGCAGCGATGTGTGCCTGTCAGCGGGAAACCAGCGATCAAAGGTCCTGACATTTCAGCGACGATCAGCGATACCCGGCAGGGGGGCTGATCGTCGCTGAATGTCACACACAGCGATATCGCTGGTGAGCTTGCTGCTGCGTCACAAAACTAGTGACTCAGCAGCGATCTCGGTAGCGATATCGCTATGTGAGACGGGCCCTTAAGTGGAAAGCTTAATTGATTGCTTTCCACTTTCACTTCAGGTCAGCCAGGGACACAATCAGTGACGTCAGAGGGAACTGATTAACAAAAATAGGGGTTCCCTTCGAAAAAAAAATGGCGTGGGGTCCCCCCTATTTTTGTTAACCAGCCAGATGAAGCAGACCGCTGAGGCCTGGATTTTCAGGCTGTTAAGGAGCCAAGATCCATGGACCTTGCCAGCCTGATAATACCAGGCCACAGCAGTCTGCATATCTTGGCTGATTAACAAAAATAGGGGATCCCCTTGAAAAAAATTGGCGTGGGGTCCCCCCTATTTTTGTTAACCAGCCAGATGAAGCAGACTGCTGAGGCCTGGTTTTTCAGGCTGGTAAGGATCCAATATCCATGGACCTTGCAAGCCTGATAATACCAGGCCACAGCAGTCTGCTTAGCTTGGCTGGTTAACAAAAATAGGGGATCCCCTCGAAAAAAAAACGGCGTGGGGATCCCCCCTATTTTTGTTAACCAGCCAAGTAAAATGCAGACTGCTGCGGCCTGGTATTAAAAGACTGTCAAGGCCCATGGATTTTGGCCCTCAACAGCCTGATAATACCAGGCTACAGCAGCCCCACATTTGGCGCATCAAAAGATGTGCCAATTGTGGCACTTTACCCGGCTCTTCCCACTTGCCCTGTAGCGGTGGCAAGCGGGGTAATAAGGGGTTATTGTCACCGTTGATTGCACGGTGACAATAAGCCCGGTTAATAATGGAGAGGCGTCAATAAGACACCGATCCATTATTAATCCCAAAGTTATTAAATGTATAAAAAAAAGACACAGCAAGAAAAAAGTCTTTTAATGAAATAAAAGAGACAACACAGTTTTCATTTCTTTTATTACTCTCTCATTCCTGCGACGCCATCGATCTCCTGTAAAAAAAGAAAAAAAACAAACCAACAGTATACCACCTGTCCGACGCAGTCCATAACGATAGTCCCACGACGATCCAGCTCTGCTACATCGCAATGACAGGCAGAGCCTGTCATTGCAACGCAGCACAGCTGATTACCTGCTTCCCCGGCGGTGACGTCATCGGACTGACTGCTTTACGGCCGCGATTACCCAGCAGTCACTGCAGTTATCGCGAGAAACTGCATGTGACCGCCGGGGAAAGAAGATGGCGGCCATGAAGCAGTGCAGGACGTGACCGCCGGAGATCTTCTGCCAGGTAAGTGCCGCTGACTCCTGACAGACCCGACCGACGGACACTGACAGTGACAGTGACAATCCCGATTCCGGTATCCGATAAGACGAAAATATCGGAACTCGGAATCGGAATTCCGATACAGCTAATATCGGCCGATACCCGATATTTGCAGTATCGGAATGCTCAACACTACTGAAGACTCTTTCTGATAGCACAGCAGGGCAAGCGAGCTCCTGTAAGGCAATCGATTCAGTATTAACAGTCGTGTGAGCGGTACTCGAGAAATCAGTCCACAACATGGTCATGAAACCCCTGTCTCCAACGCCACTTCGGCTGTGTGCACCACGAACACCTCTTCCATTTGAAATAGTACGGCTCGTGGTAGAACCTGCACTACTGCTGTGTGCTGGGAATGCCTCTAACAAATGGTTTACCAGAGTTGCTTGTTTGTTTGCCAATATTAGCTCTAGTTTATCCTGTGGCATGATGTTCTGTAATTTGCCTTTGTAGCGTGGATCGAGGATGCTGGCCAACCAGTAGTCGTCATCCTTCATAATTTTGGCAATGTGGGGGTCCCTTTTTAGGGTCTGCAAGACATAATCACACATCTGGGCCAATGTTCCAGGTGTCAATGATGCACTGCCAGTGGTGGGTGGAGGAGCACTTTCTGCCAAATCCACATCTCTCCAGTCACGCACAAACCCTGTACCTGATCTTGGCAAGCCAACATTTTCTCTTGCCCTCTGAGAATTATCCTCCTCCCCAAAAAAATCATCCTCCTCATCCTTCCCCTCTTCCTCTTCTTCCTCCACCTCATCCAGGACAGTTCCCTGACCAGACAATGGCTGACTGTCATCAAGGCTTCCCTCCTCCTCCTCCTCCTCCTCTTCCTCCTTCGCTGCAGACGCCTGATCCTTAATGTGCGTCAAAGTTTGCATGAGCAGACGCATAAGTTGGATGCTCATGCTTATGAGTGCGTCGTCTGCGCTTACCAGCCGTATGCATTCCTCAAAACACTGAAGGACTTTACAGAGGTCTTTCAGCTTTGACCACTGCACACCCGACAACTCGATGTCAGCCCTCAAACTGCCTGCCCGTGTATCCTCCCACAAATGCATTACAGATTTCCTCTGTTCGCACAGCCTCTCAACCTTGTGCGTGGTGGAGTTCCACCTTGTTGCAATGTCTATGATTAGGCGATGCTTGGGGAGGTGGAACAATCGCTGCAGCCTCTGCATACGACTGGAGTCTACGGGCGAGCGATGGATGTGCGAGCACAGTCTTCGCACCTTATGGAGCAGGGCTGGTAACTCCGGATAATTATTTCTGAAGCACTTCACCACCAGGTTCAAGGTGTGAGCCAGGCAAGGTATGTGTCTGAGATTTGCCAGGGCTATGGCCGCCAAAAAATTACGGCCGTTATCACTGACTACGTTGCCTGGCACAAGATGTAGACTGCCCAGCCACGACTCAGTTTCTCGCTGCAAGTAGTCGGCCAGTACCTCTGCGGTGTGTCTGTTGTCACCCAAAGACATCAACTTTAAAACAGCCTGCTGATGCTTACCACTAGCTGTTCGATAGTGGGACACCTTGTGTGCAACACTGGCAGCTGCGGATGGAATGCTCGTGCGACTGCGCTCTGTCGACGAGCTTTCGCTTCTGGAGGAGGAGGGTCGAACGCCTACAGCCAACTGTTGCCTATACCGTGGGATAGGCAGCACTGTCCCACCACCACTGTCCCCTGCGGACCCTGCATCCACCACATTAACCCAGTGCGCAGTGATGGACACGTAACGGCCCTGGCCATGCCTACTGGCCCATGCATCTGTTGTGAGATGCACCTTTCCACTCACTGATTGTTTGAGTGTATGGACAATGCGGTCTTTCACATGCAGGTGGAGGGCAGGGATGGCTTTTCTAGAAATGAAGTGCCAACTGGGTAGGTCATAGCGTGGGACAGCGTAGGCGATGAGCTCTCTAAATGCTGCGCTTTCAACCAAACGGAAGGGCATCATCTCTAATGAGATCAGTTTTGCAATGTAGGCATTCAAAGCCAGTGTACGTGGATGAAATGATGAGTACTTTCCTGTCCTACTCAGAGTATCTGCTAAGGTGAGCTGGACTTGAGAGCTGCATATGGGGGAACTAGTGGTGGACATGCCGGACTGAGAGGGGGTTGGTGATGGTGGTGGTGGTGGTGATGGCCAGTCTTTCGTTGCAAAAACATTGTGATTCCCTAACTGCTTTGGCCTTGCGACAACACCTCAACATTTCTTGCTGGTGAAGTGCTAACCGGTGGGCTTACAGTGGGGGAAGCGATGTAGCGTTGCTGGCTACCTTGAGTTGGAGCAGGTGCACGTGTGCTACCTGACGTTCTGTAGTCCGTCCACTCTTGCAAGTGCATGGTGTTTAAATGTCTAAACATGCAACTGGTATTCAAGTTTCTGAGATTTTTGCCTCGGCTAAAGGTCCCTCCGCAATTCTTACAGATAACCTTTTGCCTCATCAATAGGATTTTGGTCTAAAAAGTGCCACACTGCACTCTTTCTACTATGGGATAACTTTTCAGGGCTTGCACGCTGTGCTAAATTGACCATCTGGCCAAGCTGTCCTGCAACTCTTTTTGTTTTTTTAACACGTTTTTGGACTGCTACGGGCCTGCAGCTGCGATGTCGATGCCTGCTGCGGATCCTCCTCCTCTTCTGAGCTATTGCCAGCGGCACCCTCTTCCCCCAATGGATGCCAATCCGGGTCAAAAACTGGGTCATCCATCTCCTCTTCAATTTCATCTGCACCTTCCTCTGTGTCACCATGTAAGGTGGCATAGTATGCGGGAAGGGGCACATGAGTTTCATCAGGGTCAGATTCTGGCTCAGTAGACTGCGAGGGCAATGTAGTGCTGTGGGTGAATGTACCAGCAGAATCATATAGCAGTGGCTGTGCATCAGTGCATTCCATGTCAGATACATCTTGGACTGGGGAATTCAGGATTTGACTTGATAACCCAGGCATGTTATGTGAAAAGAGCTCCATGGAGTAATCTGAAGTGTGGCCTGCTGCATCCTTCACTTTTGGTGCGAGTGAAAGACAAAAGGAAAGGTGTTGTGCCTGACCAGGAGCCTGCACTTCTTGAAACTTCAGAAGAGGAGGCGATAGAGCTGGAGGCTGTTTCGGAAATGTAAGCCAAAATCTGTTCCTGATGCTCCGGCTTTAAAAGCGGTTTACCTACTCCCAGAAAAGGAAGTCTTCCAGGCCTTCTGGAGCCAGACGATGACGCAGGCTCAACACCTCCTGCCTTAGGTGCTATTGTGCTTTTGGCACTACCAGCAGATGCACCACCACCATCAGTACCAGCTGGCCCCCCTGCCCACGTCCATGGCCTCTTCCACCATACTTCCTCATGTTTGAGAAAATGTACCAAAAATACCAGCAGATATATGGTACTGTATCAGAAGCGTACAGCTGTATACAGTGAAGGGGAAAATTTAAATCTCCGTATATATTTCCGGAGTCACACACAGATGCTCACAGGCTCTGTATTGATTAGACCAGAATATAAAAAGCAGAAAAAGGGTACTGTATCAGAAGCGTACAGCTGTATACAGTGTAGAGGAAATTGTAAATCTCCGTATATATTTCCGGAGTCACACACAGATGCTCACAAGCTCTGTATGGATTAGACCAGAATATAAAAAGCAGAAAAGGGGTACTGTATAAGAAGCACACAGCTGTATACAGTGAAGGGGAAATTGTAAATCTCCTTATATATTTCCGGAGTCACACACAGACGCTCACAGGCTCAGTATGGATTAGACCAGAATATAAAAAGCAGAAAAATGGTACTTTAACAGAAGCGCACAGCTGTTTACAGTGTAGGGGTAATTGTAAATCTCCGTATATGTTTCCGGAGTCACACACAGACGCTCACTTAGTATGGATTAGACCAGAATATCAAAAGCAGAAAAAGGGTACTGTATAGAGTTGAGCGATACTTTCCGATATCCAAAAGTATCGGAATCGGAATGATATCGCCGATACCATTAAAATATCGGCGATACCCGATACCGATACCGGAAATCCAATGTAAGTCTATGGGAACAAAATATCGTAACTAAAAAAACCCCATTCTTTCCTTGTAAACACTAAATATACACACATAGAATACATATATATATATACATGTCATTGTGACATATATATATATATATACATATATTTATAGTTTATACACTTCTACATAGTAAAATAGCCTCTGATTCAATTGCCGGGTAAAGTCGGCTTTTGTGAAAAGACAGAAGCACCCGACATGAAATGACACTTGGTTTACATAGAGTTAACCATGTCTTTTCATGTAGTTTGATATCTGATTTGCACAAACAATTACATGAGTGGCTGTGTGCAAAATTTCACACCTGTAGGGGTTAATTAAAGGTGTAAATTCGTTGTAAAAAAACGGACTTTTTTGCTACGAATTTACACCTTTAATTAACCCCTACAGGTGTGAAATTTTGCACACTTACACTCATGTAATTGTTTGTGCAAATCAGATATTAAACTACATGAAAAGACATGGTTAACTCTATGTAAACCAAGTGTCATTTCATGTCGGGTTCTGCATTTTCACAAAAGCCGGCAATTGAATTAGCGGCTATTATACTATGTAGAAGTGTATGAACTATAAATATATATATATATATATATGTGTCACAAACTCAATGACATGTATATATATATATGAGGTGTAAAATTGCTGAAAAAAAATGCGTGGGCTCCCGCCCTATTTTCGCAACCAGACAGACAAAGCCAGTGAGTGGGGGCAGATAATAATAGCCCAGAGAGGGACCATTATTTTTGGCCCCCCCCGGCTACTAACATCTGCCCCCAGACACCCCAGAAAGGGCAAATCTCTAATTAGATTTGCCCTTTCTGGCACTTTGCCCGTCTATTCCCATTGCCCTGTAGCGGTGGCGAATGGGTTAATAAGGGGTTAAAATGACCTTGCAATTGAAAGGTCACTTTAAGCCAGGTTAATAATTGAGAGCTGTCAATTAGACAACTATCAATTATTAATCCTATTGTATGAAAGAAAAATCAAACACACACACTTTAATAAAAAAGAAGTTTAATGAAATAATCACACAGTTTTTGACCATATTTTATTTACCTGCTAAAACCATTTCCTGTAATAAAAATAAAATAATAAAGCAAAATTATTCTTACCAATCCGATGCACAGTCAGGTCCCACGGTGTAATCCTTCAGAAAGGGTTAATGTTTACTGCAGGACCGCAGCTAATGCTGCAGCCTCACAGTAAACCCCCAAATGAATGAGCTCCTCTCCTGGCTGACAGGAGAGGAAGTGGAAAGCTTAATTGATTGCTTTCCACTTTCACTTCAGGTCAGCCAGGGACACCATCAGTGACGTCAGAGGGAACTGATTAACAAAAATAGGGGTTCCCTTCGAAAAAAAAATGGCGTGGGGTCCCCCCTATTTTTGTTAACCAGCCAGATGAAGCAGACCGCTGAGGCCTGGATTTTCAGGCTGTTAAGGAGCCAAGATCCATGGACCTTGCCAGCCTGATAATACCAGGCCACAGCAGTCTGCATATCTTGGCTGATTAACAAAAATAGGGGATCCCCTTGAAAAAAATTGGCGTGGGGTCCCCCCTATTTTTGTTAACCAGCCAGATGAAGCAGACCGCTGAGGCCTGGATTTTCAGGCTGTTAAGGAGCCAAGATCCATGGACCTTGCCAGCCTGATAATACCAGGCCACAGCAGTCTGCATATCTTGGCTGATTAACAAAAATAGGGGATCCCCTCGAAAAAAATTGGCGTGGGGTCCCCCCTATTTTTGTTAACCAGCCAGATGAAGCAGACCGCTGAGGCCTGGTTTTTCAGGCTGGTAAGGATCCAATATCCATGGACCTTGCAAGCCTGATAATACCAGTCCACAGCAGTCTGCTTAGCTTGGCTGGTTAACAAAAATAGGGGATCCCCTCGAAAAAAAAACGGCGTAGGGGTCCCCCTATTTTTTTTAACCAGCCAAGTAAAATGCAGACTGCTGCGGCCTGGTATTAAAAGACTGTCAAGGCCCATGGATTTTGGCCCTCAACAGCCTGATAATACCAGGCTACAGCAGCCCCACATTTGGCGCATCAAAAGATGTGCCAATTGTGGCACTTTACCCGGCTCTTCCCACTTGCCCTGTAGCGGTGGCAAGCGGGGTAATAAGGGGTTAATGTCACCGTTGATTGCACGGTGACAATAAGCCCGGTTAATAATGGAGAGGCGTCAATAAGACACCGATCCATTATTAATCCCAAAGTTTTTAAATGTGTAAAAAAAAGACACAGCAAGAAAAAAGTCTTTTAATGAAATAAAAGAGACAACACAGTTTTCATTTTTTTATTACTCTCTCATTCCTGCGACGCCATCGATCTCCTGTAAAAAAATTAAAAAAAAAAACCAACAGTATACCACCTGTCCGACGCAGTCCATAGTAACGACTGTCCCACGACGATCCAGCTCTGCTACATCGGAATGACAGGCAGAGCCTGACATCCCGGCGCAGCACAGCTGCTTACCAGCTTCCCCGGCGGTGACGTCATCGGACTGCTTTACGGCCGCGATTACCCAGCAGTCACTGCAGTTATCGCGAGAAACTGCATGTGACCGCCGGGGAGAAGAGGATGGCGGCCATGAAGCAGTCCGGGATGTGACCGCCGGAGATCTTCTGCCGGATAAGTGCCGCTGACTCCTGACAGACCCGACCGACGGACACTGACAGTGACAGTGACAATTCCGATTCCGGTATCCGATATGACGAAAATATCGGTACTCGGAATCGGAATTCCGATACAGCCAATATCGGCCGATACCCGATATTTGCAGTATCGGAATGCTCAACCCTAGTACTGTATTGAAAGCGTACAGCTGTATACAGTGTAGGGGAAATTTTAAATCTCCGTATATATTTCCGGAGTCACACACAAACGCTCTCTCTGTATGGATTTGACCGTAATAAAAAAGGCAGAAAAAAGGTACTGTATCAGAAGATACCAGGTGTATATAGTATAGAGTAAAATATTAATCTCCGTATATATTTCTGGAGTCACACACAAACGCTCTCTCACTATGGATTTGACCATAATAAAAAAGGCAGAAAAAAGGTATTGTATCAGAAGATACCAGGTGTATATAGTATAGGGTAAAATTTAAATCTCCGTATATACACAACCTGTCTCCTCCATACATCTGTGACATGGTCTCCCGGTACATACCCACACGCAACCTTCGATCCTCTCAAGATCTCCTTCTCTACTCTCCCCTTATCTCTTCTTCCCACAACCGCATACAAGACTTCTCCCGTGCCTCCCCTATACTCTGGAATTCTCTACCCCAACACATCAGACTCGCGCCTACCATGGAAACCTACCTCTTCTGACAAGCCTACAACCTGCAGTGATCCTCAGTCTACTGAACCACCGCACGACCAGCTCTACCCTTTCCTAGTGTATTCTCACCCATCCCTGTAGACTGAGCCCTTGCAGGCAGGGTCCTCTCTCCTTCTGTACTTGTGTGTGCCTTGCATTGCTCATGTTTATTGTACTTGTCTATATTTGCCCCTTTTCACATGTAAAGCGCCATGGAATAAATGGCGCTATAAAAATGTATAATAATAATAAATATATTTCCGGAGTCACACACAGACTCTCACAGGTTCAGTATGGATTAGACTAGAATATTAAAAGCAGAAAAACTGTACTATATCAGGAGCATACATGTTATGAATGTGCTAGAGATGGTTTCTGCGCAGAGGCTCCCTCTGGTGGTTACAGACAGTACTGAACCTTTCAGCGAGGAATGGCAATCTGGGATCACGGACTGGTCTGATATAAGGGAGGTTCCCTCCCATGATGGTTGCCGGTGATCAATTGTTCTTGTCTCAATTGTGGTTCCTGGTTCATTTGGAAGTTTGCTGAGTCTTGCCTGCATCTTCTGCTATCAGGTAAGATATTTTCTGCTTTTATTTTTGTGCTTGCTTTTTGAATTGTTCCCTGCACTTCTGTGGTGTTCAGCCAGGTCCCCTCCGGGGGCTTGTGCTCCTCTCAGTTTATCTGGAGCCACTGTTGTTTGTTCATTTGCTTTTTCCTGTTTTTTCAGTGGCTGCGGCTTAGTTTTGTTGCACCAGAGAACTGATTTAGGTGGTAGAGATCGTGTGATCTCAGGTGTTTTTGCAATCAGACGAGTTGGTATTTTTTAGGGGTTTTTTGGATTGCAGTGAGTATCCTTTCCTGTACTTTTCTGTCTAGACAGATTGGGCCCCAGCGTTTGCTCATTCTATTTTCTGTCTGTGTCCGTGCTTCTTCTTGTCTAACCGCCATTACATGTTTGGGGGATTCCTATTTTCTTTGGGGATCTGCTCCGGGGCAGATAGCTTTCATCTTTCTGCCTTTAGTGTAGTTATCTCTCAGGCTGTGACGAGGCATCTAGGATCAACGTAGGAACGCTCCACGGCTACCTCTAGTTGTGTGCTTAGTTCAGGTTACTGCAATCCAATAGGTTCCAGCCTCTCTGGTGTATTGCCCCGTTTTTGCTTATTCTCCTCAGCTACCAAAGCATAACAGTATCACCGGCCCAAACTGAAAATTATATGGAAGGCAAAAAATAGTGTGGAAAGAAAAAAAAAAAGTTGTCAGAGTTGTCAGAGAAATTTTTTTTTCCCTGTTTGTTGCATTTTTTTTCCCTCATTTTCTCTGGGTGATGAGGAGGATTTATTTTTCTCTCAATGGAGCTTGCACAGTTGTCTGGCTGTGTGGATCAGCTTGCCACTGAGGTTCGGAGTATTGCTACCTATCTTGCTAGGTTGTCGATTGTGGAACCTAGGATTCCCATGCCAGATTTGTTTTTGGGGGATTGGGCTAAATTTCTGAATTTCAAAAATAACTGTAAGTTGTTTTTTGCCTTAAAGCCTAAGTCCTCAGGGAACGCAGCACAGCAGGTTCAAATTGTCATCTCTCTCCTGCGCGGCGATCCTCAGGATTGGGCTTTTTCCCTGACACCTGGGGATCCTGTTTTGAATGATATTGATGCATTTTTTCTGGCTCTGGGGTTATTGTACGATTAACCTAATGTCACTGATCAAGCTGAAAAAACCTTGTTGGCATTAAATCAGGGTCTTGAAGACGCTGAGTTGTACTGTCAGAAATTCCGAAAGTGGGCAGTTCTGACCAAATGGAATGATGATGCTTTGGCAGCCCTTTTTCGGAAGGGGCTGTCAGAGAATGTAAAGTGTTGTGAATGTGCTAGAAATGAATTCTGAGCAGAAGCTCCCTCTGGTGGTTACAAACAGTACTGAACTATTCAATGAAGATTGTGAAGATTGGCGATCAGGTGTTACTGACTGGTCTTATATAAGGGAGGTTCCCTCCCATCAGGGTTGCCGGTAGTGTTGAGCGATACGATAATGCAAATATCGGCTATCGACCTATATTAGCTCTATCGGCCTTTCGATAATTCGTTTCAATATTTTCGTCTTATCGAATACCGGAATCGGATTTGTCACTGTCACTGTGAGTGTCCGTCGGTCGGGTCTGTCAGGAGTCAGCGGCACTTACCTGGCAGAAGATCTCCGGCGGTCACGTCCTGGACTGCTTGATGGCCGCCATTATCTTCTCCCTGGCGGTCACATGCAGTTTTTCGCGATAACTGCAGTGACTGCAGGGTAATCCCGGCCGTAAACCAGTCCGATGACGTCACCGCCGGGGAAGCAGGTAATCAGCTGTGCTGCGCCGGGATTCTGATGTAGCAGAGCTGGATCGTCGTGGGACACTCGTTACTATGGACTGCGTCGGTCAGGTGGTATACTTTTTTTTTTTTTTCATTTTTTTACAGGAGATCGATGGCGTCGCAGGATGAGACTGTAATATAAGTAATGAAAACTGTGTTGTTTTTTTTTTATTAAATTAAAAAACTTTTTTATAAACATTCACCCGTCCGGGTACATAAACAATTTAACTATTTATCAACAATTTAACTTTTTACATACAGGGACCCTGTCCGGGTTATTTATACTTCTTTGGCAGGGGTGTTCCAGGTACTACCTGGTACTCTTCTGATGCTTGCCAAACATCCGAGGCACCAAGGACCACCAGGACCTGATGACGTCGTGTGGCCTGTACAGTCAAGTCGTGACCCGCTATCTGGGTCTGTGTGGCCACCTCTTTCATCTCCCTCCGGGTCTGGAACCCTATGTCCCGGACTGAACGAACCCCAGGGGGCCTAACAGGCGCCGGGTACGGGCCAGCTATACTTATCATGTCCATAGCTGGGGCTGCTGAGGAGACCACTGAGGGAGGCTGGGGAGATTTACGGCGTGGGGTGGGCACTTTTGCAGAGGCCTGGATGTGGGAGGCTGAAGGCTCCCAGGGTCTCACAGGTTCCTGACACTCTGGGGAGTAGGGGTCGCACCTGGTAACATTTAGGGCGTACCATCCATTGTAACCCCAGTGTCGGGTGTAAGTCACCAAGTCTCCTGGCAACAGGTCCCTCCCCGGGTGTCCTTCTGGGAGGTGAGCCTCCACGTCCCGCCGGTTCACAAAGACTTCTAAATAAAGTCCAGGCTCCTTGATGAAGCCCCAACCACCTTTCAATTTAAAGCTCCGTACTGTACCCTTACGCCGCGGCTCACACAGGGTTCCTTTATCCTTTCTCATCCGGTCCTTATCTGCCCGGTCCTTCTCCAGGTTACGTTGCCGAAGTTTTAGGGTTTCTCGCTGCTCCCTTTGTCGCTCTGCTTCCCGCTCCCAACGTCTCCACTCTTCCTCCTGACGCCGGTTGTAATTCTCCTCCACCAGTTGCTCCATGTCTCCACCACTCCACTGCAGCTTACAGTATCCGGTTTGTGGCAGCTCTCCTGGTGCCCCCCAGTCCTGGCGGCGCTCCCCTGCGGAGGAAGCAGACGGCTCTAAATCAGATGACAGTCGGGGCTCCGGTACAGGCAGGTAGTGCTCTGGTGCCTGCGCGGCCTCCTCCATGAGGACGGGTGTCGCTTCTTCTGTCTCAGCGACGGGGGCAGACAGCGGGATCTGGGGTGCTGACGGTGCTGCGGTTTTTGCAGGAACGGGTGCCTCCACTGCGACAACGTCAACCGGATCACATTGCAAGGACTCCTCTACTAGAACGGGTGCCTCACCTTCCGGTACAGACACTTCAGGTAAGAGGGATTGGCGCCGCTCCAAGTTTAGTTTTAGGGCATGCCAGCTGGCTTCCATCCTGGCGACCTCCTCCCGGTGCCGGGCCAGGCCTCTTAGGGTATCCGCCGCTTCTTGCAGCGTAGGAGGGTTTCCAGGCCGGGTGCCCAACGGTGGTTCCGTGGCGATCGGGTCGCTTCCGTGGGGGGAGAGCTCTGACTGCTCCATCCCTTCACACTTCTGCTCGTGTCCATTAGCCATCTCTGCCAAGTCACATGTGTCATTAGCATCTGGAGAGGGCCCCTCTTTTGTAGGGAGGCGGGACCTTCGTGTTAGTTTCCACACACTGAGGAGGATGAGGAGGCGGAACTGAAGAGCTGTGGGGCACGATCTTACATTGCAGTACCATTTAGAGCCATCGTTTTCGCGTCACTGAGTGAGTGTACAGTACACCCATGAAGAGCACGCCCTTCTTCTTCACCAGTGCCTCGTCGTGACGCAGATATGGCGGAAAAATGGCAAATACATTCTCTGATGATTTTAGCAATTCTCAAGCACAAAACCAGTTCAATTCAGGCACACAGGACTCGCTTATAGCGAGCTACAGAATCCTGTTCGTGATGCCCAAGTTGAGTCGCACAGAGCCAGAGGTTTTGGGGTACTCGGCACCGAGCCCGTCGACTTCTATGGGGTATGTCACGGCTTTACCCGGCAATTGAATCAGAGTCTATTTTACTATGTAGAAGTGTATAAACTATAAATATATGTATATATATGTCACAATGACATGTATATATATATATATATATATATATATATGTATTCTATGTGTGTATATTTTGTGTTTACAACGTAAGAAAGGGTTTTTTTTGTTGCGATATTTTGTTCCCATAGACTTACATGGGACTTCCGCTATCGAAATCGGATATCGACGATATTTAGTGCTATCGGCGATACAATTTCGATATGATATTTTTAGATATCGAGCACTATCGCTCAACACTAGTTGCTGGTGATCAATTGTTCTGGTCTCAACTTTTGTTCCTGGTTCACTTTGAAGCTTGCTGTTTCGTGCCTGCATCTTCTGCTAACAGATAAGACATTTTCTTCTTTTAGTTTTTTGTGCTTGCATTTTGCATTTTGTCCTGCACTTCTGTGGGTGTCTGCCAGGTCCCCTCCGGGGGCTTGTGCGCCTCTCAGTTTAGTTCAGCTAGTTGTTTGTTCATTTGCCTTTTCCAGTTTTTTCTGTGGCTGCGGCTTAGTTTTGTTACACCAGAGAACTAATTTAGGTGGTAGAGGTCGTGTGATCTCAGGTGTTTTTGCAATTAGTGTGTTGGTACTTTTTAGGGTTTTTTGGGATTGCAGTAAGTGTCCTTCCTATCCTTTTCTGTCCAGGTAGATTGGGCCCCAACGTTTGCTCATACTATTTTCTGTCTGTGTCTGTATTTCCTCTTGTCTAACCGCCATTACATGTTTGGGGGCTTCCTATGTTCTTTGGGGTTCTGCTCCGGGGCAGATAGTTTTCCTCTTTCTATCTTTAGGTGAAGTTAGCTTCTCAGGCTGTGACGAGGTGTCTGGGACCAACGTAGGTACGCTCCACGGCTGCCTTTAGTTGTGGTGGTTAGTCAGGGTACTGCAATCCAATAGATTCCAACCTCTCTGGTTTATTGCCTTTTTTGCCTGCTCTCCTCAGCTACCAAATCATAACAGTATCACCGGCCTAAAACTGATAATTATATGGTACTCACAGAAGGGAAAAATAGTGTGAAAGAAAGAAGATTGTCAGAGTTGTCAGAGATTTTTTTTTTCCCTCTGTATCTCTGGGTGCTGAGGAGGATTTTTTTTTCTCTCAATGGAGTTTGCACAGTTGTCTGGCCGTGTGGATCAGCTTGCCACTGAAGTTCGGAGTATTGCTACCTATCTTGCTAGGTTGCCGGTTGTGGAACCTAGGATTCCCATGCCAGATTTGTTTTTAGGAGATCGAGCTAAATTTCTGAATTTCAAAAATAACTGTAAGTTGTTTTTTGCCTTAAAATCTAAGTCCTCAGGGAACGCAGCACAGCAGGTTCAAATTGTCATCTCTCTCCTGCGCGGCGATCCTCAGGATTGGGCTTTTTCCCTGACATCTGGGGATCCTGTTTTGAGTAATGTTGATGCATTTTTTCAGGCTCTGGGGTTATTGTACGATGAGCCTAATGTCACTGATCAAGCTGAAAAAGCCTTGTTGGCATTAAATCAGGGGCTTGAGGACGCTGAGTTATACTGTCAGAGATTCCGAAGGTGGGCAGTTCTGACCAAATGGAATGACGATGCTTTGGCAGCCCTTTTTCGTAAGGGTCTGTCAGAGAATGTAAAGGATGTTATGGTGGGATTCCCTGTCCCCTCTGGTCTCAGTGATTCTATGTCATTAGCGATTCAAATTGACAGACGTTTGCGTGAGCGTAGAGGTATGCGTGGAATAATGTTGCCTTGTGAACCAGCTTCTGAACCCATGCAGTGTGATAGAGTGGATTCTGGGGCACAGCGTCATGAGTTTCGAAAACGCAATGGGTTATGTTTCTACTGTGGTGATGCCTCTCATGCTATTTCAGTCTGGCCTAAGTGGGGAAGACGTTTTGCACGTTCAGTTGTCTTGGGTAGTGTTCAGACTAAATTTTTGTTGACTGTTACCCTGATTTGCTCCCTGTCCACATTTTCAGCTCAGGCTTTTGTTGATTCTGGAGCAGCTATTAACCTGATAGATTTTTATTTTGCTAAACGTTGTGGGTTTCCCTTGATACCCCTACGGAAGTCTATTCCCCTAGTGGGGATCGATTCTACCCCTTTAGCTGAGAATAAACCCCAGTTCTCTACTCAGGTGATAATGAGGGTTGAACCTGATCATCAGGAGAGTTGCAAATTTTTGGTGCTGTATAATCTGCATGACATTATTGTACTGGGTTTTCCTTGGTTACAGTCTCATAATCCTGTTTTGGATTGGAAATCTGTGTCTGTAACCAGTTGGGGCTGCCAATGTGTTAATGCCAACACTCCTGTTTTTTCTGCCTCCCCCCAGGCTCAGGATGTTCCTGACTTTTTTACTGATTTTTCTGATGTGTTTAGCGAAAGTTAATCTGCATCCTTGCCCCCCCATAGGAGCTATGACTGCGCTATTGAATTAGTACCTGGTAGTAAATTCCCTAAAGGTCGCCTTTTTAACTTGTCTGTACCTGAACATGACGCTATGCGGTCTTATATCAAGGAGTCATTGGAGAAGGGTCATATCAGACCATCCTCTTCACCCTTGGGTGCCGGTTTTTTCTTTGTGGCCAAAAAGGATGGTTCATTGAGGCCGTGTATTGATTATCGTCTCTTGAATAAGGTCACTGTGAAGTATCAATATCTGTTACCCTTGATTTTTGACCTGTTTTCCAGGGTGAAAAGTGCTAGTTGGTTTACCAAGCTTGACCTCAGGGGGGCGTATAACCTTATTCGCATTAAGCACGGGGATGAATGGAAGACGGCGTTTAATACCCCAGAGGGGCATTTTGAGTACTTAGTGATGCCCTTTGGGCTCACTAATGCTCCTTCCATCTTCCAATCCTTCATGAATGATATTTTCAGGGATTTTGTGGATAAATTTCTGATTGTTTATTTGGATGATATCTAGTGTTGAGCGATACGGCTCGATATCTAAAAATATCGGATCGGAATGGTATAGCCGATATCACTAAATATCGTCGATATCCGATTCCGATACCGGAAGTCCAATGTAAGTCTATGGGAACCAAATATCGACATTAGAAAAAACCATTCTTGCCTTGTTGGTTAATTGTACATGAAGGAAAACAACAAAGACTAATGTAGAATGTATTGGGGGAGGTTGAGGAGACAATAAAGGCATACATGTTTAACCCAATGCATTGGAATAGCATTAATATATTTTTTTTTGGAAATACGTTTGGATTGACTAACAATAACAAATTGACAATGTTGTTAACCTTTTTTCTATTTTGGCAAATATGTATGTTTCACAACTTCCATGCTCTTCACCTTTTTAACTTTTGCCAGTGCCACACTTTCTCCTTCATAATCTTCAGCAGCAGCATCATCTTTCTCATCAAATTATTCTTCATCTTCACCTTCTTAATCTTCTTCTTAAACTTCTTGCTATTCATGTTTTTGTTTACATTACTCATATTGTTATTATTAAACTAATTAATCTTCTTCATATTAAAATTCTTCATCTTCTTCCTCTTCATCTTCTTCATCATATTCTTATTTGTGACAGAGATTCCTGTACTTGTAATCTGTAAAAGTATGAATTGTTCATCCTTCCGTTCTTGCTGTCACAAAAGATTTAAATTACAACAGTATTTGTCCGTGTTCAGTTTAGCCTGCAGCAGCAGGCATTTTCCAGGGGCACCACGAGGAGGAACGGACTCACCCCCATACACTGCTTAGTCTTCTTCTGCTTAGAATTTAGAGCATATATTTTGCTCTTCATTTTGGTCTTATACTTCATGTTCTTCTGCTTTTTGATCTTCTGCTTATTGTTCTTCTGTCTCTTGTTCTGTATCTTGTAGTTTGTCTTAACCTTCTTTGTCCTGTTGGTGATCTTCTTCTGGGTAATCTTTTATTTTTTCTTTGTGATGGTGTTCAGGCTGGTTGGCTTCATGCTCGTCGTCCTTGTTGTCGTCATCTTCTTCTGGGTGGTCTTTAAGGTCGTCTAATTTCCGAGAAACAGCTGACGTTACTGGAACCCTGACGGGTATCAGATGGAGCAAGAGACAATGGAAGTAACGAGGACCAGCTGACTGTGCTGGAACCCGGACGGGTAGCAGAAGGAAAAGAGGCAATGTCACAACCGAGTACCAGCTGACGTTACTGTGACACTGTTACTAAGCAGGAGGTACCTGTGCTCCAAAGCACTACCAAGGACCAGCAGACGTTGGTGGAACTCGGATACGGAGATGGAGGCACCTAGGCCAAAGGCACTGGGGAGAACCAGTTGACGGTACTGGACCCCGGACGGGTAGCAGAAGGAAAAGAGGCAATGTCACAACCGAGTACCAGCTGACGTTACTGTGACACGGTTACTAAGCAGGAGGTACCTGTGCTCCAAAGCACTACCAAGGACCAGCAGACGTTGGTGGAACTCGGATACGGAGATGGAGGCACCTAGGCCAAAGGCACTGGGGAGAACCAGTTGACGGTACTGGACCCCGGACGGGTAGCAGAAGGAAAAGAGGCAATGTCACAACCGAGTACCAGCTGATGTTACTGTGACACGGTTACTAAGCAGGAGGTACCTGAGCTCCAAAGCACTACCAAGGACCAGCAGACGTTGGTGGAACTCGGATACGGAGATGGAGGCACCTAGGCCAAAAGCACTGGGGAGAACCAGTTGACGGTACTGGACCCCGGACGGGTAGAAGAACGCACCCATGAAAATGTAAGTTGACAGGACGCAAGCCGTCCGCAGTTACCGAATCACACAGTCCTACAGTGGGTGCTTGTCCTATTGTCACAATGGAAACCGCCTTTATTTACATATCCCACAGCACACATAGGAATCACCTAAACTGCAGGCACCATAGAGTCGGCTAACCCGAATGCAACACGACAGCACAACTTATTGGAGGATAATTGACGTTCACACTGCCAGGAAACAGCTGTCGTGCTGTAACCAGGCTGGCCAGGAGTCAGTACCCCTGCCAATTACTTACGAGCAACAAATGGCGGTGTTGTAGCCCAGGGAGTAGAGTTCAGGTGGTAGAAAGATGAACATAACAGGAGACATGGAAAACGTTGCCAAACAGTTATTTAATCTGAAAACGGACAGGCAAATTCAGGTGAGATCCATGCCTTGTTCATTTTCAGAAAAGTAAGCCGGTCTACATTCTCTGAGGATAGTCGCATGCGACGGTCTGTTACTACACCACCTGCAGCACTAAAGACACGCTCAGATAATACACTGGCAGCAGGGCAAGCCAGCACCTCCAATGCATACTGGCTAAGCTCTGGCCATGTATCCAACTTAGAGACCCAAAATTTGAAAGGGGAAGAGGCATCTGGGAGTACACTTAGAGGGAAAGCCAAGTAGTCTGTCACCATCTTACGGAAACGTTTCTTCCTGGTGACTGGAGCCGTCTCGGATGGTGTAGACCTTGCTGGCGCTGTCACAAAACTTTGCCAATTTGTAACATACAGTTCTTGCCCTGTGCAGAGGCGCTGCTTCTGCTCCCTCTTGTTGTAGAGGTGTCTACACTGCCTCAACGCACAGAGCTGCTTTGTAAAGCAGTAGCAGCAGCAGCAGCTTTCTCGGCTGGAATGTACAACAGTATGGATTGCACCAGTGTGTCTTGGTACTCCTGCATTTTACGGTCCCGGTTCACCGGTGTGATGAGGGTTTGTAAGTTGTCCCGGTAGCGAGGGTCTAGGAGGGTGTACACCCAATAATCTGACGTGCTGAGAATGTGGGCGATGCGGCGGTCGTTTTTCAGGCACTGAAGCATGAAATCAACCATGTGCTGCAGACTCCCAACTGGCCAACAAAGGCTGTCTTCTGGAAGAGGCGTCATCTCTGCCTCCTCTGCATCACCCCACCCTCGCTCTACATACTGACTAGAGCGTTGTGTACCTCCCTCTGTAGGGATTTCTTCCTCCTCCATTGACTCCTCCTCCTCCTCATCCTCCTCACAAAGTGAGCCCTGCCCAGCCCTTTGTGAGGAACCACATTGCGCTGACTGTCCTGAAGGTAATTGAATTTGTGACTCCTCATCCTCCACCTCTTCCAAAACCTCTTCCTTTAGTGCTTTCAGTGATTTCTGAAGCAGGCAGATAAGGGGGACAGTCATACTGACTAGTGCATCATCTGCCCTCGCCATCCGCGTTGAGACATCAAACGCACGCAAAACGTCGCAGATGTCCTTCATAGAGGCCCACTCAGTAGTGGTGAAGTGTGAACGGCGCAAATTGCGAGTTGATTGCGCCTGTTGCAGCTGATACTCCATTACTGCTGGCTGCTGCTCACACAACCGCTCCAACATATGTAACGTTGAATTCCACCTGGTGGGTACGTCACGTATGATGCGATGTTCAGGAAGGCGAAATCTGACTTGCAGAGCTGGCCATGCTGGAATGTCGCAAGTGAGCGCACTCTAGGCGGACCTTGTGCAGCAGTGCATCAAGATCCGGATAGTCCCTCAAAAAACTCTGCACGACCAAGTTGAGCACATGTGCCAGACAAGGCCCAGAGCTGCCACCAGATTTCGGCCATTGTCACACACTACCAAGCCTGGCTGGAGATTAGCTGACAAAAACCACACGTCGCTCTCCTGCTTGATGGCATCTCAGAGCTCCTGCGCTGTGTGGCTTCGATTCCCCATGGAAATTAATTTCGGGACGGCCTGTTGACGTTTGGCCACGGCTGTGCTCATATCGGTCGCAACAGGTAAGCGTTCACGGGTCCATGTGGAGGTATACCGTGACGGCTCGTGCAGCGATGATTCTGAGGAACTGGAGTAGGAGGAGGAATCAATGTGTATAGACTGGATTCCTGCAATCCTTGGAGTTGGCAGAACACGTACAGCGCCACTGGCAAGATCTGTACCCGGCTCCACAACATTGACCCAATGGGCAGTGAGGGAAAGGTATCGTCCCTGGCCATGGGTACTGGTCCACGTATCGGTGGTCAGGTGGACCCTGCTACTGACGGCGTTTAGTAGCGCATGTTTAATGTTTCCCTCGACATGTTTTTGCAGAGCAGGAACAGCTTGCCTGCTGAAATAAAATCGGCTTGGCACATTATATTGTGGGACTGCCAATGCCATAAAGTTCCTGAAACTGTCAGTCTCCACCAGCCTGAATGACAGCATTTCAAGGGACAGGAGTTTTGCAATGCCAGCATTCAGAGCCTGTGCTCGTGGATGGTTTGCCGAGTATGGCCGTCTTTTATCCCATGCCTGTGGTACCGATGGCTGTTTTTTGTTCTGGGAGTGTGACGATGACTGTGAACTTGCTGCTGTGAGTGGAATAACAGTTTGTCTATGGACAACAGTGACCAAGGTTCTTCCATGGAGATCCTGTGAGGAAGCCGAACCAGGTGTGTGTGAGCTGGAGGTAGAGGCTCGAACACGACCTGAAGATGTAGGTGCTGCTGTAGGTTGGCCTACATCTCCAGTGTGTCTTTGTAACTCAGCTACGTGCTTTGTCCGTACATGTTTCCACATATTTGTGGTATTCAGGTTACTGATATTTTTACCTCTTTTAACTTGTTGCTTACACAGCTTGCATTGAACATAGCAAATATCATCTACAAGTCTGTCAAAAAAGGACCACGCAGTGCAAGTCATGGGAGCGCCAATTTTGACATTTCTAAGAGAACTGCTCCCAACAGGTGCCAAACTGGAGTTTACAGGCAAGCGAGTCTGCAGCCTACCTCTCCCTCCTCTTTGTACCGTTGGGACAATCTCTTCCTCAGAGCTGCTCCCACCACCTTCCTGTTGCTCACGCCATGTTGGGTCTCGGACTTCATCATCTCCACTACCCTCTTCCAACACCTACTGCTGTTGGATGGTCTGGGCAGCACCATGCTCCACAAAACCTGGCACCTGAATCTCATCATCTCCATAAGATGCGTTCTGCGGTGTGCTGTCCATCGGCACTGGCTCACCCGCCTCTTCAGATTGAGAGAGACACAGCTGTTGCGCATCACTGCATACTCCCTCTTCTTCAAATTTCAGAATGCTGCTTGCCTGTGCCCGTGTTTGCGAGCCAACAGATTCTGAGAACAGAAGCAGAGACTCAGCTGGCTCCTGTACAGAACTCTCTGACTGCCTGGGCAATTTGACAGGCGGTGAACAGACAGATGGTTGCTCAACAGTGTTGTGTTCCTGAGAGGAGGTGGAAGGAATTGAAGTCGATGCATTGGCTGCCATCCAACCAACAACGGCTTCAATTTGTTCTTCCCGCAGCAGGGGGGCACGCCGAGCTCCTACCAAAGTGCGCATAAAGGAACGCTCATGGGTAAAACTGGTGGATGCTGTGTCACTGAGGGCGCAGCAGCAGCCACAGAATCCCCACGTCCTCTCCCTGCTGAAACTCCACGGCCACGACCACGTGCCTTACTCACTGACTTCTTCATCTTGGTAGATTGATAAAGAAAGTCAGAAAAGTTATAAGGCCTAAGTGTGGTTATTACGCAGAGACTGAAGTGAACACTGAAACACAACTGTTCACAATCTGTGAAAGGCTACTCCTTTGTCTACTTCTATAGTGTTTGCAACCAATGTATTGGATACGGATGGAAGCGCGTCACACTAATAGATTATATTTTAAATGGAATGGAGCAGAACCAATTGGAGATAAATGAAAAGGATGAGGCACTGAGACACGCTCAGCAGAGTACAAGCAGCAGTGCTTGAACAAGTAACTAGAGCGTGATGTGCACTCAAAAAATAAAAAACACAGACTGAAGTGAACACTGAAACACAACTGTTCACAATCTGTGAAAGGCTACTCCTTTGTCTACTTCTATAGTGTTTGCAACCAATGTATTGGATACGGATGGAAGCGCGTCACACTAATAGATTATATTTTAAATGGAATGGAGCAAAACCAATTGGAGATAAATGAAAAGGATGAGGCACTGAGACACGCTCAGCAGAGTACAAGCAGCAGTGCTTGAACAAGTAACTGGAGCGTGATGTGCACTCAAAAAATAAAAAACACAGACTGAAGTGAACACTGAAACACAACTGTTCACAATCGGTGAAAGGCTACTCCTTTGTCTACTTCTATAGTGTTTGCAACCAATGTATTGTATACGGATGGAAGCGCGTCACACTAATAGATTATATTTTAAATGGAATGGAGCAGAACCAATTGGAGATAAATGAAAAGGATGAGGCACTGAGACACGCTCAGCAGAGTACAAGCAGCAGTGCTTGAACAAGTAACTGGAGCGTGATGTGCACTCAAAAAATAAAAAACACAGACTGAAGTGAACACTGAAACACAACTGTTCACAATCGGTGAAAGGCTACTCCTTTGTCTACTTCTATAGTGTTTGCAACCAATGTATTGTATACGGATGGAAGCGCGTCACACTAATAGATTATATTTTAAATGGAATGGAGCAGAACCAATTGGAGATAAATGAAAAGGATGAGGCACTGAGACACGCTCAGCAGAGTACAAGCAGCAGTGCTTGAACAAGTAACTGGAGCGTGATGTGCACTCAAAAAATAAAAAACACAGACTGAAGTGAACACTGAAACACAACTGTTCACAATCTGTGAAAGGCTACTCCTTTGTCTACTTCTATAGTGTTTGCAACCAATGTATTGGATACGGATGGAAGCGCGTCACACTAATAGTTAAATTGCATGGAGCTGCAAGAATTACACTGAAGAAAAAAAAAAGAGTCTGTGAGTGACACGTGCAGATGCCTACAGACAGCGTTGCATGCAGAGCAAACTGCAGCGTCACCTGCACTCACACACACCTTGCAGAGCTGTTAAAACAACACTGCAGGCAAAAGGAAGCTTTACACAGCGGTTGGTGCTAGCCTGCCTACAGCACAGTACACTAAATCGCAATCTCTAACTGTCCCTCAGAGTCAGCACAGCAGCGTTCTGTCCCTTACTGAATTCACAGCACAGTGACGCTAAAATGGCGGCGGCGCCTTTTATAGTGCATTCTGACATCATTTCAGCATCCAATCACAGCCATGCCATTAGTTAACATGACTGCAGCAGTACAGGATGTGCCCACACTTCTTAGGATTCCTCATTGGCTGACTAAAATCACATTGCCTCTCAAAGAATTATGGGAACTTCCGATTCCGGTATACGATATATGGAAAATATCGAAACTAAGTGTCGAAAGGCCGATAGAGCTAATATCGGCCGATACCCGATACTTGCGGTATCGTATCGCTCAAAACTAATGATATCTTGATTTTTTCCAATGACTGGGACTCTCATGTGAAACATGTTCGGACTGTGTTCCAGATTTTGAGAGAGAATGCACTGTATGTGAAGGGATCAAAGTGTCTTTTTGGTGTACAGAAGGTCTCATTTCTGGAATTCATTTTGTCTCTGTCAGTTATTGAAATGGACCCGGTCAAGGTTCAGGCCATCTGTGATTGGGTCCAACCTACTTCATTACAGGCTCTTCAGAGATTTTTGGGTTTTGCCAATTTTTATCGTAAATTTATTGGTAATTTCTCCAGTATTGTTAAACCATTGACTGATTTGACCAAAAAGGGTTCTGATGTGGTAAATTGGCCTCCTGAGGCAGTCTCTGCGTTTCAGGAACTTAAGCAGAGATTCACTTCTGCTCCTGTTCTACGGCAGCCTGATGTTTCTGTACCGTTTCAGGTGGAGGTTGATGCCTCTGAAATTGGGGCAGGTGCCGTTTTGTCCCAAAGAGATCAGAGACCTCTAAGAGTAACCCTTGTGTGTTATGAATGTGCTAAAGATGGTTTCTGAGCAGAGGCTCCCTCTGGTGGTTACAGACAGTACTGAACCTTTCAGCGAGGAGTGGCAATCAGGTATCACGGACCGGTCTGATATAAGGGAGGTTCCCTCCCATTATGGTTGCCGGTGATCAATTGTTCTTGTCTCAATTGAGGTTCCTGGTTCATTTGGAAGTTTGCTGGAGTCTTGCCTGCACCTCCTGCTTTCAGATAAGATATTTTTTGCTTTTCTTTTTGTGCTTGCTTTTTGCATTGTTTTCTGCACTTTTGTGGAGGTCAGCCAGGTCCCCTCCTGGGGCCTGAGCTCCTCACAGTTTATCTGCAGCCACTGTTATTTGCTCATTTGCTTTTTCCTGTTTTTTCAGCGGCTGCAGCTTGGTTTTGTTCACACTGAGATCTGATTTAGCTGGTGGCGAGATCGTGTGATCTCAGTAATTTTGTAATCAGAATTGTTGGATTTTTGTAGGGTTTTCTGGGTTGCAGAAAGTAATCTCTCCTTTCCTATCCTTTTTAGTCAGCTTGTGGCCCCAGCGTTTGCTCAATATATTTTCTGCCTATGTTTGTGTTTTCATCTTGTCTAACCGCCATTATATGTTTGGGGGCTTCCTATTTTCTTTGGGGATCTGCTCCGGGGCAGATGGCTTTCATCTTTCTGCCTTTGGGTGTAGTTATCTCTCAGGCTGTGACGAGGCGTCTAGGATCAACGTAGGAACGCTCCACGGCTACGTCTAGTTGTGTCATTAGTTTAGGAATCTGCAACCCATCAGTTACCAACATCTCAGGTGTTCTGCTGCCCTGCTGTTGTTCCTGTCCTCCTCAGTTACCGAAACACAACACTTGTGCCTTTTTCTCTCGAAAATTTTCTCCAACTGAACGTAATTATGACGTGGGTAATCGGGCATTATTGGCCATGAAGTGGACCTTTGAAGAGTGGAGACATTGGCTGGAAGGAGCCAAACATCAGGTGGAGGTCCTCACGGACTATAAGAATCTGGTTTATC
Source organism: Oophaga sylvatica (assembly GCA_033576555.1). Lineage (NCBI taxonomy): Eukaryota > Metazoa > Chordata > Amphibia > Anura > Dendrobatidae > Oophaga > Oophaga sylvatica. The sequence goes on along the minus strand of JARQOD010001131.1, from coordinate 26,628 downwards.
TCGAATCAGCCAAGCGACTTAATCCTAGACAGCCAGGTGGACCTTGTTTTTCACACATTTTAATTTTGTGGTTTCTTTTCTTCCTGGCACTAAGAATGTTAAGGCGGATGCCCTCTCGAGGAGTTTCTTTGCGGACTCTCCTGAGTTATCTGATCCTACTGTTATTTTTAAAGAGGGTGTAGTTCTTTCCGCCATCTCGCCCAATTTGAGACTGGCCTTGGAAGGGTGTCAGGAGGATAAACCTGAGCGCTGCCCTATTGGGAAATTGTTTGTCCCAGACCAGTGGAAGAAGAGTTTGATGTCTGAGATTCATTGTTCCGCATTGGCTGGTCATCCCGGGATTTTTGGTACCAGAGACTTGGTGAGTCGGTCCTTTTGGTGGCCTACTTTGTCTCGTGACGTCAGGGAGTTTGTGCAGTCCTGTGGGACTTGCTCTCGCTCCAAGCCTTGCTCTCGCTCTAGTGGTTTGTTAATGCCATTACCTGTGCCCAAGAGGCCATGGACCCATATCTCTATGGATTTTATTTCCGACCTCCCTGTTTCTCAGAGAATGACCGTTATCTGGGTAATCTGTGATAGGTTTTCCAAAATGATACATCTTGTGCCATTACCTAAGTTACCTTCCTCCTCCGAATTGGTGCCTTTGTTCCTTCAGCACGTGGTTCGGTTACATGGCATTCCGGAGAACATTGTGTCTGACAGAGGAGTCCAGTTTGTTTCTAGATTTTGGAGGACATTTTGTTCTAAACTTGGTGTTCAATTATCTTTCTCCTCTGCTTTTCATCCTCAGACCAATGGACAAATCGAGAGAACAAACCAGACCTTGGAGACATATTTGAGATGTTTTGTGTCTGCTGATCAAGATGACTGGGTCTCTTTTTTGCCATTGGCTGAATTTGCTCTTAATAATAGGGCTAGCTCTGCCACCTTGATGTCTCCATTTTTCTGCAATTTTGGGTTTCACCCTCGATTTTCTTCGGGACAGGGGTAGGCTTCTGTCTGTCCGGGTGTTCACTCTGTTGTGGAGCGAATGCAGCAGATTTGGGACCAGGTAGTGGAGAGGTTGTCTCTCTCTCAGGAGAAGTCCCAATAGTTTGCCAACCGGCATAGGACTGATGGTCCTCGGTTTAAAGTGGGGGACTTGGTTTGGTTGTCCTCAAGAAATATCCCTATGAGTGTTGCATCTCCAAAGTTTAAGCCTAGGTTCATTGCACCTTATAAGATCATGGAGATTCTTAATCCTGTTTCCTTCCGTTTGCTTCTTCCAGGGACATTTAAGATCCATAACGTGTTCCACAAGTCCTTATTGAAGAGGTTTGTCGAGCCGGTGGTTCCTATGGCTGCGCCTCCTGACCCTGTTTTGGTTGAGGGCAATCTGGAGTATGTGGTTGAGAAAATATTGGATTCTCGTTTTTCTAGACAGAAACTCCAGTATTTGGTTAAGTGGAGAGGTTATGGTCAGGAGGACAATTCTTGGGTGTTTGCTTCGGACATCCATGCTAGGAAAATGATCCGTGCCTATCACCGAGCTCATCCTGATCGACCTGGTTGCACAAGTGAGGGTTTGTGACCCCTCCTCAAGGGGGGTACTGTTATGAATGTGCTAGAGATGGTTTCTGAGCAGAGGCTCCCTCTGGTGGTTACAGACAGTACTGAACCTTTCAGCGAGGAATGGCAATCTGGGATCACGGACTGGTCTGATATTAGGGAGGTTCCCTCCCATGATTTTTGCCGGTGATCAATTGTTCTTGTCTCAATGGTTGTTCCTGGTTCATTTGGAAGTTTGTTGAGTCTTGCCTGCATCTTCTGCTATCAGATAAGATATTTTCTGCTTTTATTTTTGTGCTTGCTGTTTGCATTGTTCCCTGCACTTCTGTGGAGGTCAGCCAGGTCCCCTCCTGGGGCTTGTGCTCCTCACAGTTTATCTGGAGCCACTGTTGTTTGTTCATTTGCTTTTTCCTGTTTTTTCAGTGGCTGCAGCTTAGTTTTGTTACACCAGAGAACTGATTTAGGTGGTAGAGATCGTGTGATCTCAGGTGTTTCTGCAATCAGAAGAGTTGGTATTTTTAGGGGTTTTTTTGGATTGCAGTGAGTATCCTTTCCTGTACTTTTCTGTCTAGACAGATTGGGCCCCAGCGTTTGCTCATTCTATTTTCTGTCTGTGTCCGTGTTTCTTCTTGTATAACCGCCATTACATGTTTGGGGGCTTCATATTTTCTTTGGGGATCTGCTCTGGTTCAGATAGCTTTCATCTTTCTGCCTTTAGGTGTAGTTATCTCTCAGGCTCTGATGAGGCGTCTAGGATCAACATAGGAACGCTCCATGGCTGCCTCTAGTTGTGTGGTTAGTTCAGGTTACTGCAATCCAATAGGTTCCAGCCTCTCTGGTGTATTGCCGTTTTTGCTTATTCTCCTCAGCTACCAAAACATAACAGAGAAACCCTTCACACGCAGAGGAGTTCTTTCTTTCGTGAATAGTCTATACGACCCCTGGGATTCGTAGCTCCAGTTACTGTCCAAGGAAAAATCATGCTAACAGACTTCACCCAAGACACATCTGATTGGGATGATCCACTACCAGCAGAAAAGGCAGACCTGTGGGCAGAGTGGAAGAGGTCTCTCGAGGCCTTGACCGACCTTCGTGTGAAACGACCATATGCTCATGTACCATCCACAGAAGTCAAGACACAAAGACTTTGTATCTTCTGTGACGCATCAGTCAAAGCAGTCGCAGCAGTAGCATATCTCAAAACCATAGATGTCAATGAACAGAGCCACATCTGGTTTGTGGTGAACCGGACTAAATTGACACCACTCCGCGAACACACGGTACCCAGACTGGAACTCTGCGCTGCTGTCCTCTCAGTTGAGTTGGCTGAGCTTATCTCAGGAGCGATGAATCTGGAGACCAAAGAAGCAGAGTTCTACACTGATAGCAAGGTGGTACTGGGATACATCTGCAATGAAACACGACACTTTTATGTCTACGTCAGCAACCGGATACAGAGGATAAGAAGATCTACCTGCCCTAGTCAGTGGCACTATATACCTACTCACGTCAATCCTGCGGAACATGCAACTAGATCTGTTGCTTCAAGTCATCTTAAGGACACTACCTGGTTCACAGGTCCTGCTTCCTTGTACGGTTCGATGCCCCACATCGACAGACCTGAAACGTTTGAACTGGGGATCCAGATGCCGACGAGGAGCTCCGTCCTCAAGTGTCTGCTCTGCATACAGGGATTTCAAGTCATTACCTGGAATCTCATTGGTTCAGCAGGTTCTCAGCCTGGAAGTCACTTGTTCGAGCCGTTGCTTGTCTACTTCATGTGGCCTAGTCCTACAAGTCAGCATTACATGCAAGCCAGAGATCTTGTAAAGGTTGGCACCACTGCAAGCATGCTTTTACCGCCCTCAACTTGGAAAGAGCCAAGGTTACAATACTTTGTGTTGTGCAAAGAGAAGCCTTCCCCAGAGAAATAGACAACCTCAACAAGGGACAACCCATTTCTAGAGATAGTGTCTTGAAAAAGCTTGATCCAATCATTGACCAAAACAAGCTGTTAAGGATTGGAGGTCGTCTTCAGGAAGCTAAGATAGAATTTGTGGAAAAACACCCTGTAATAATACCTGGTCATCATCATGTCACTACTCTGCTCGTACAGCACCATCATGTTTTGGTGAAACATCAAGGCCGATTGTTTACCGAAGTGAATCTACGAACTGCTGGTCTATAGATAGTCGGAGCAAAGAGGTGTGTGAGTAAACTCATCTTCAACTGTGTGACTTGTCGCAAACTCCGTGGCGTGACTCAAAACAGAAAAATGGCTAATCTCCCATCAGACAGACTTAGCACGGATCCTCCCTTTACCAACGTCGGACTGGATGTATTCAGGCCGTGGTCTGTGGTTACACGGCACACTAGAAGAGCCCAAGCCAACGCAAAACGCTGGGCAGTTATGTTCACTTGTATGTCCATCAGAGCAGTCCATATCGAAGTAATTGAATCCATGGACACTTCAAGTTTCATAAATGCACTCCGACGTTTCATTGCCATCAGAGGCACCGTGAAACACATTTGCTCTGATAGAGGCTCAAATTTCGTAGGAGCAGTGAAAGAACTTCAAATTCCTTCCAATCTAGACATTATCAGTGTGGAAAGATTCTTGAGTGAGCAGGGATGCACTTGGACCTTCAATTTACCACACTCTTCTCACATGGGAGGTGCTTGGGAGATGATGATAGGAATAGCACGTAGAATCTTAGACTCTATCTTCTTGCAAGAAGGTAGCACAAGACTCACACACGAAGGTTTGACTACATTCTTGGCAGAAGTTTCAGCTATCATAAATGCCAGACCATTGACTGCACTCTCCAGTGACGCTGAAGATCCAACCATTCTCACTCCCGCCATGCTACTCACTCAGAAAACCAACACTCCCAGCGCTCCATTGGGAGAATTCAGCAACAAGGACCTCTACAGATGTCAATGGAGACAAGTTCAAAGTCTTTCCAATACTTTCTGGGACAGATGGAGAAAACAATATCTCTCTACCTTACAGCCTATGAAGAAGTGGCAGATCGACAAGCCGAACATTAAACCAGGTGATATTGTGCTCATGAAGGACAGCCAGTCACACCGAAATGAGTGGCCACTAGGCCTCGTCACCAAGGTATTCCCAAGCAAGGATGAGAAGGTGCGCAAGGTCGAGGTCAAAGTGTGGAAGGCTGGGGAGAGTAAACTTTTCCTCAGACCAGTTGCGGAACTAGTTTTACTGCTTTCGCCAAAAGAGCTATATGTGCATCAGTTGATGCCAAGCGGGGAGTGTTCTGCCCATTCTGAGTACTGAGCAGCATGTTTCTTATTGTCTGCTAGTTTTGTTTGTTATAGCACCATCTAGTGGTGGCTGAATTTATAGCCTGTGCCTTTAACAAGCAGATAGAGTATTGCATTGTGGGATTGAAGCAAGGTATTCTGGGGAGAAGAAACTCCATTTTCTTCCATGTACTTCAGGGAATACACGTGTTTCATGTGCTCTCCTGTAACCTCTCCAACTTGAGATTGCTATCCTGGTAAAGCATATCTGGTAAGATCAATATTTCTCTAGCAGTACAGTGTTTAGCAGGCTATTAACTGCATAGCAGCCAGTGCATAGGAGATGTTATTAGAATCCTGTGTTTTCTCATGTTATAGTTGCATCATACTGTATACTTTCTTGTTAATTGTAAAGTGTCAGCTGTGTGATTATTGCCCAATACTTATCTATGTCATTTGTATTTTTTAGAGTTTTACCGCGCATGTTCTATACTGTTCACCAATAAACAAGTTAGACTACAGAGGACAGTCTGCTTATTTGGAAGATAGAATGATGGTTTAGCTGTATGCTAGATTGCACACCGTGTCAATGTGTATGAAGGCAGAACACCCACAATGCTCTAGTCTCTGGTGTTTTTGTCTCTTCTTCCTCTCAGGTCCTGCACATGAGACACAGGTCTCCTGGGAGAATGCTTAGGGGCTTGTGTGCACACGCTTCCAGCTTCTTAAAGGGGCCATGCACATGCTTCTGAAAATGTCCCCAGCTAATGGCTGGGAGACATTAGATATTTAAGGCATCCTTCCTAATTGGGAGGTGCCTTAGCAACATTTGTATCAGAGTATAGTTCTACTATCTGCTATCCATCCTGTTTGCACTTGATCCTGTCCGTCCTGCTGTGACTCTGCACAGGGTCCATCTTGTGTTACCGAACCTATCCTGTCTGTTCCTGCTGTGCAGCTGTGCAGTCCAGATCCTGAACCTGCTCCAACTACCAGCAGCACATCCTCCTGTCTACCAGTTCCTGGTCGGTCGTGCTTCCCTATCCCTTTGGAAGTTATCTGCAGCTGCTCTGGAGTCTGTCCTGCAGTGGCACCTAGTATCCACCTGGATTAAAGTTTAACCACACCATTAGGAGCTCTAGTGAAGAACAAGGTGGTCGTTTAGTTTTGACCTTCCAGGCTCTCTCCGGACTGTGGCACAGTGGGTCAACAATCACATGCATAACAAGCAGTCAGTATCATGTCTATTATACTGTAGAGAAGCCATGCGTGTGCTACAATATTTTCATCAGGCTTCTGTGTGATCCCACTCTTCCCCTGCCTTTCAGCTCTATTTTGAAATCATTGATGTCTTATTTGGACATATTGAAATCCAAATTTAACATCCATGTCCTAAAAGATAGACACTTCTCCTTATATGGTAATTAATTTGTGTGAAAATTCAAAGAAATACTGATCCATGCAAGGTCTTAAGAGATGCAAGGATGAATAGATCTATTGCTATAATTATTTTATTATTATTACTTTTGAACTAAAATTGTAATACATCATATTTAATGATAGCAAATTAGCTGTGAACAGTTATCTTTTGCATTATTCTTTAGGAATTAGCACTGGAAAGTTTATTTTTTAGCTGATTCTCTTTCGCTTTCTGTACCTCACTAGTGATGGTTTGGGTAACATTTGTCTTGTCTTAAAGAACAGTGATTTGGTAAAAGGTTAGAATGTATCTGTAGAGATTTGAGACAGTATGCAGCTGGTACTGAGAGACCTCAATATCACAGCATTACACTGGCATACAGTTGAAGGGACGTGAGACTTCTTAAATTTTGCATTGAAGTATGATCTTCATTGGTACCTGAGAGACCTTAGCGAATTGTTAGTATTCACAGCAATTTACAACTCTGGCATACAGTTGAAGTTTGGGGACCGTGTGAGACCTTCTTATCCAAATTCCTTTGCATATGAAGGATCTCTTATGACTACGAGTTAGGGATAGCTTAGTGTTGCAGTACCTTAAGGTTCAATGGAGATTGTTGTTTGATTTCATGTAGAAAGTATCAGCCCTTTAATTTTTCACTCTCATTTAATGCAGCCATTTGGTAAATTCAAAAAGTACCATTAAGTGCACTCTGCAACCATTTATGAAAAAAAAAAGAAAAGTGAGATTTTTTGCAAATTTATTAAAAAGTAATAGCTGTAATGTTAAGATGGTCCTAAGTATTCATACTCTTCAATGGACACTTTATTAGTAAGCTGATTAGCTGTGATCTCTTGAATGGCATCCAGCCATTAATTAAACTGATAACTGATTATTAAAGGCAAACTTCTAATAGACTCACAGCTCACCATGCATGTCAGACCAAATGAGAATCATGAGGTCAAAGGAACTGGCCAAAGAGCTCAGAGACAGAATTGTGGCAAGGCACAGATCTGGCCAAGGTTACAAAAGAATTTCTGCAGTACTCAAGGTTCCTAAGAGCACAGTGGCCTCCATAATCCTTCAATGGAAGAAGTTTGGGGTTACCAGAAGTCATCCTGGACCTGGCCATCCAGCCAAACTGAGCAATCATGGGAGAAGAGCTTTGGTGAGAGAGGTAAAGATAACCCCAAGATCACTGTGGCTGAGCTCCATAGATGCAATAAGGAGATGGGAGAAAGTTCCACAAAGTCAACTGTCACTGCAGCCCTCCACCATTTGGGCCTTTATGGCAAAGTGGCCTGACGGAAGCCTCTCCCCAGTGCAAGACAAATGAAAGCCCGCATAGAGTTTGCTAAAAAACACATGAAGGACTCAAAGACTATGAGAAATAAGATTCTCTGGTTTGATGAGACCAAGTTAGAACTTTTTAGTGATAATTCTAATTGGTATGTGTGGAGAAAACCAGGCACTGCTCATCACCTGCCCAATACAATCTCAACAGTGAAACGTGGTGGCAGCATCATGCTATGGGGTTGTTTTTCAGCTGCAGGGACAGGGCAACGGGTTGCAATTGAAGGAAACATGAATTCGGCCAAGTACAGAGATATCCTGGATGAAAACCTCTTCCAGAATACTCTGGACCTCAGACTTGGCCAAAGGTTCACCTTCCAACAAGACAATAACTCTAAGCACACAGATAAAATAACAAAGGAGTGGCTTCAGAACAACTTTGTGACCATTCTTGATTGACCCAGCCCAAGCCCTGACCTAAACCCAGTTGAGCATCTCTGGAGAGACCTGAAAATGGCTGTCTACCAACGTTGACCATGCAGCCTGACTGAACTGAAGAGGATCTGCAAGGAAGAATGGCAGAGGTTCTCCAAATCCAGGTGTGAAAAACTTGTTGCATCATTCCCAAGAAGACTCATGGCTGTACTAGCTCAAAACGGTACTTCTATTACTCAATACTGAGCAAAGAGTCTGAATACTTATGACTAGAGTTGAACGAAACAGGTCGGTCGGATTCATAAGTCGCCAACTTCACCAAAGACGGGTTTCGCCGATCAAAACCCGACCATAGCGTGAAGTCGGCCATGCCGTCGGCAAAACGAGCGCCAAAGTCGGATTTCCCAGAATGCATGCTGGCGTCTTTTTTTCAGCCAATGAGCAAGGACGTACACTGTGGGCAACGAGAGTACATGTGCAGTGTCCACCACCATCTTAGAGAAGGGCATTGCAGTGATTGGCTTGCTTTGGGGGCGTCATAGTGTCTATAAAGCCCTGACTGCCAACCTCCATTTTACTTCTGCCGATCTTAACAGTAGGGAGAGGTTGCTGTTTATCAGTAGGGAGAGAGTTAGGGCTGGAAAGAGACGTTCTTCTGTGCTTGTGCTGATAGCAATTGTGCTGTATAGTTAGTGTGCAGTGATAGGGGAGGATTTTCTTGTGTGCAGCAGTTCTGGTTATTAGGCTACCTGATAGCTGTGTGTACACTGTTGTGCAGACTGCTTTTTACACAGCATTAATACTTTTATTCTTTTTTTCTGCACTGTTACCAAGCGTTCATTTTTTCCCACACCGTATAGAGCTGTACGCTCCACACACACTACCGTGTACCGGCTGCTATCACGGACAAATACATGCTGACTATCTGTGTGTGACTCCAGAAATAAATACAGAGATTTAAATTTTTCCCTACACCGTATAACTGCTGTACGTTTCTGATACAGTACCGAATATCTGCTCTTTGTATTATGGTCAAATCCATACTGAGTGAGCGTCTGTGTGTGACTCCGGAAATATATATGGAGATTTAAATTTTCCCCTACACCGTATGCAGCTGTCCGCTTTTGATACAGTACAGTTTTTCAGCTTTTTGTATTACGGTCAAATTCATACTGAGAGAGTATCTGTGTGTGGCTCCAGAAATATATACAGAGATTGAAATTTTCCATTACACCGTATACAGCTGTACGCTTCTGATACAGTACCATTTTTTTGCTTTTTGTATTATGGTCAAATCCATACTGAGAGAGCGTCTGTGTCTGACTCCGGAAATATATATGGAGATTTAAAATTTCCCCTACACCGTATACAGCTGTACGCTCCTCATTGATTACCATATATCTGCTGGTATTTTTGGTACATTTTCCCAAACAAGAGGAAGTATGGTGGAAGAGGCCGTGGGTGGGAGGGGGCCAGCTGGGAATGATGGTGGTGGTGCATCTGCTGTTAGTGCCAAAAGCACAATAGCACCTAGGGCAGGAGGTGTTGAGCCTGCGTCATCATCTGGCTCCAGAAGGCCTGGAAGGCTCCCCTTTCTGGGAGTAGGTAAACCGCTTTTAGAGCCGGAGCATCAGGAACAGGTTTTGACTTACATTGCCAAAAAAGCCTCCAGCTCTATCGCCTCCTCTTCTGAAGTTTCAAAAACAGCAAGTACTGAGTCGTCAGTGCAGGCTCCTGGTCAGGAACAACACCTTTCCTTGTGTCCTTCACCCCCACCAAAAATGAAGGATGCGGCAGGCCACACTTCAGATTACTCCCTGGAGCTCTTTTCACATACCATGCCTAACTTATCAAGACAATGTTAGGGTCTACGGAACGCACCTAATAGATATTGTAGAGAGGTGCGGTCGCAGCCCGGGGTCCACCATGCAGGCGAAGCCCGCTGCTAGTAAGATGGCGAAGGTAGCAAACTCTGTTATCCCGCAGAGTCACTTAAATAAACGCCGTAGCGCGCTGTGGCAGTTAGTGTGAACTCTGTTAATCCCCAGAGCCACTAACGGGAAAGCCACAGCGCTATATGGCGATAACTACGAACTCACTTAACTTCAGTGAGCCGCAAAGTAAAACGCTAGGGCGCTGAACCAGCGTTATAAAGCGAACCCTGTTGCGTCACAGAGCCGCTGAGAAAAAGACTGTGTCCTGTTAGACTCATAGGGATACACAGATAACTGCTGTGCGGATAGCAGTCCGTGATCATGCTGACAGCAACGCAATTAAGCAATCTCCTCACCGGAGAAGCCGGTATTCTAGGGGCTTATTTCAGCTGAGCCCTAACCACATGCATACATGATCACACTGGCGCAAAGTACATAATGCTATTGATACTAGCGCATGGCGGCCCAGCCATGCCACCCTTTTATAGTAACAGCTACAGGACCTGCCAGAAAAAGGACCAATGAGAAACTGTTCCAAAACACATGTAGTTTCAGGACCTTCCTGGTGGACCAATAGGAGCTGCTGCAGTACCTGAACATATGACCCCTGATCTCCAATGAGAGATCTTACCTTGGGCATGCTCAGAAGGGGAAACGCAGGACTTCGTCCCAAAGAAGTCTGCTCAAGCACTGGCTATAATAGAAGATCCAGTAGTGGCAGCAGCAAGTCTCTGCACAGTATTGGAATGAGCAAGACGCTGGGACCGACGTCTCTGCTGAGCAGGCTCCACTGTGGACGGAGATGGATGGGGGACCGCAGCGGGACTGGTTCGAGACTCCCACTGTGCAGCAGCGGGAACTCGAACCCTAACAGTCAAATCCTGAATTCCCCAGTCCAAGATGAATATGACATGGAGTGCACTGATGCACAGCCACTGCTATATGATTCTGCTGGAACATTCACCAAGAGCACTACATTGCCCTCACAGTCTACTGAGCCAGAATCTAACCCTGATGAAACTCAGGTGCGCCTTCCCGCATACAATACCACCTTACACGGTGACACAGAGGAAGGTGCAGATGAAATTGAAGAGGAGGTGATGGATGACCCAGTTGTTGACCCGGATTGGCATCCATTGGGGGAAGAGGGTGCCGCTGGCAATAGCTCAGAAGATGAGGAGGATCCGCAGCAGGCATCGACATCGCAGCTGCGGTTATCTGGCAGTCCCGTAGCAGTCCAAAAACATGTTAAAAAACAAAAAGAGTTGCAGGACAGCTTGGCCAGACGGTCAAATTAGCACAGCATGCAAGCCCTGAAAAGTTTTCCCATGGTAGGAAGAGTGCAGTGTGGCACTTTTTTGACAAAAATCCTATTGATAGGCAAAGGTTATCTGTAAGAAGTGCGGAAGGACCTTTAGCCGAGGGAAAAATCTCCGAAATTTGAATACCAGTTGCATGCTTTGACATGTAAATACCATGCACTTGCAATCATGGACGGACTACAAAACCTCAATTAGCACACGTGCACCTGCTCCGACTGAAGGTAGCCAGCAATGCTACATCGCTTCCCCCACTGTAAGCCCACCGGTTAGCACACCACCAGCAAGAATAATAATAATAATAATAATAATCTTTATTTATATAGCGCCAACATATTCCGCAGCGCTTTACAGTTTAACAGTTTCAAAACACAAGTCATAGGTAACAACGTTAACAATACAATAATTACAGCAAAATAAGCCGACCCTGCTCGTGAGAGCTTACAATCTACAATGAGGTGGGGGAGATACAAAGTACAGGTGTGTATATACAATGGTGCATTTACAATGATGGTCCAGCCATCTTGAGGGAGTGAGGCATGGATGGAGATAGTGAATGGGCTACACATACACACTTAAACATAGAACGACTTTGGTTAGTGAGTGTGATAGGCCACTCTGAACAAATGTGTTTTGAGGGAGCGCCTGAAACCATGCAAATTGTGGATAGTCCTAATTTCTTGGGGTAGAGCATTCCAGAGGATTGGCGCAGTGCGGGAGAAGTCTTGGAGTCGGGAGTGGGAGGTACGGATTAGTGCAGAGGTTAGTCGAAAGTCGTTTGCAGAGCGCAGCAGTCGGTTAGGCCGATAGATAGAAATGAGGGAGGAGATGTAGGGGGGTGCTGCACTGTGGAGAGCTTTGTGGGTGAGAACCAGTACTTTGAATTGGATCCTATAATGAATGGGCAGCCAGTGTAAGGACTGGCGAAGAGTGGACGCGTCCGAGTACCGATTAGCCAGATGGATAACCCTGGCTGCTGCATTAAGGATGGACTGGAGAGGGGATAGTCGAGTAATGGGGAGGCCAAGTAATAGAGCGTTGCAGTAGTCCAGGCGGGAGTGGATCAATGCTACAGTGAGGGTTTTTGTTGTTTCCATGGTGAGAAAAGAGCGGATTCTAGAGATGTTCTTTAGGTGTAGACGGCAAGAGCGGGCAAGAGATTGTATATGGGAGGTGAAGGAGAGATTGGTGTCAAACATAACACCCAGACAGCGAGCCTGCTGCCGGGGTGTTATTATGGTGCCGCCCACAGAGAGGGAAATGTCAGATTTAGGGAGGTTAGTAGACGGCGGGAGCAGAAGGAGTTCAGTCTTGGAGAGGTTAAGTTTCAGATAGGGAGCGGACATGATGTTGGAGACAGCGGACAGACAGTCGGTGGTGTTCTGTAGAACAGCGGGGGTAAGGTCGGGGGATGACGTGTATAGTTGTGTGTCATCGGCATAAAGATGGTACTGAAAGCCAAATCTGCTGATGGTCTGTCCAATTGGGGCCGTGTAGAGAGAGAAGAGAAGGGGGCCAAGGACTGAGCCCTGGGGTACACCGACAGTGAGAGGAAGAGGAGATGACGTGGAGCCAGAGAACGAAACACTGAAGGAGCGGTCAGAAAGATAGGAGGAGAACAAGGAGAGAACAGTGTCCTTAATACCTAGTGACTGGAGCCTAGACAGTAGGAGACAGTGGTCAACAGTGTCGAAAGCTGCAGAAAGGTCGAGTAGAATGAGCAGAGAGTGGTCGCCGTTACGTTTTGCTGTAAGAAGGTCATTGGTCACTTTGATGAGTGCAGTTTCAGTCGAATGTAGGGGGCGGAAGCCGGACTGTGAAGGGTCTAGGAGGGAGTAAGTGGAGAGGTAACGGGTGAGGCGGGAGTAGACTAGGCGCTCCAAAAGTTTAGAGATGAAGGGGAGATTGGAGACCGGTCTGTAGTTGTTTGTGCAGGAAGGGTCAAGAGCGGGTTTCTTTAGTAATGGAGTAATGATGGAGTGTTTGAAGGAGGATGGGAAAATGCCAGAGGAGAGTGAGAGATTAAAGATTGTAGTTAGGTGAGTTGTGACAACTGGAGAGAGAGACTGGAGGAGATGTGAGGGGATGGGGTCGGTAGTGCATGTAGTCGGACGAGAGGAAGAGAGGAGTCTGGAGACTTCTTCTTCTGTGATGGGATCAAATGTGGAAAGTGAGCCAGGGGAAATGCAGGGTGGGATGGGAGTCACAGCACTTGGTAGTTGAGAGCAGATTTCCTGACGGATAGTATCTATTTTTTCTATAAAGTGGGAGGCCAGGTCGTCAGCACAAATGTCTGTGATAGGGGATTGTGCTTTTGGCCTGAGGAGGGAGTGAAAAGTGTCAAAAAGTTTCTTGGGGTTGTTGGCTAGTGAGGAGATCAGTGTGGTGAAGTAGGTCTGTTTGGCGAGGTGAAGGGCAGCATTATAAGTTCTTAACATGAATTTAAAGTGGATGAAGTCTTCTGGTGTGCGGGTTTTTCTCCAGAGGCGTTCAGCACTCCTAGAGCATCGCTGAAGAAGTCGAGTTTGCAATGTGAGCCAGGGCTGTTTTTCTGTGTGTTTGGAGGTTCTGAGCGTGAGCGGTGCTACTTGGTCAAGGGTGCTTTTAAGAATGTCATTGTAGTGATGAACAGCCAGATCAGGACAGGAAAAAGAGGAGATTGGGGACAGCGATGAGTGTAGGGAGTCTGAAAGTGTCTGAGGGTTAATGGCTTGTAGATTTCTGAATGTGTGGTAGGTAGGAGTGCGCTGGGGTGGTGGAGGATTTGTGAGCGTGAAGTAGAGAATGTTGTGGTCAGAGAGTGGAAGCGGTGAGTTATTTAGGTGGGAGATTGAACAGAGGCGGACAAAGACCAGGTCAAGGGTGTTGCCATCCTTGTGTGTCTCAGAGGTTGAAAGCTGTGAGAGGCCTAGAGAAGTGGTTAGTGATAGAAGCTGAGTTGCAGATGTGGAAGTAGGGCTGTTAATGGGGATGTTGAAGTCTCCAAGGATAAGGGTTGGTAGTTCTGAGGACATGAAGTGCGGCAGCCAGGCTGAGACGTGGTCAAGGAACTGGGTGGGTGAGCCTGGGGGCCGATATATGACCGCTACTCTGAGGGAGAGGGGATGGAAGAGCCTGATGGTGTGGACCTCAAAAGAAGGGAATGAGAGTGATGGAATTGGGGGGATGACCTGGAAAGTGCATTGTGGGGACAGGAGTATGCCAACTCCACCACCATGTCTGTTTGTGGGTCTCAGGGAATGGGAGAACTGTAAACCACCATAGGAAATGGCAGCAGGGGAGACAGTGTCAGAATCCTGAATCCAGGTTTCAGTGAGGGCCAACAGATTAAGAGAGTGGTTCAGAAAGTAGTTGTGCAGGAAGGATAGCTTGTTGCATGCAGACCGTGGATTCCAGAGGGCACAATTGAAAGAAGGAGATGAGGGAGTGCAAGTAATATTAATAAGATTATTAGGCAGCAAGCAATGTTGAGGTGTCGTCGCAAGGCCAAAGCAGTCAGGGAATCCCAATGGTTTTCCATCGATAGACTGCATCTAGGCCATCACCACCACCACAATCATCACCACCCCCCTCTCAAGTGCAGCTCTCAAGTCCAGCTCACTGTAGCAGAGACTCTGAGTAGGACAAGAAAGTACTCATCCTCTCATCCACGTACACTGGCTTTGAACGCCTACATTGCCAAACTGATCATATTAGAGATGATGCCCTTCCATTTGGTTGAAAGCGCAGCATTCCGAGAGCTCATGGCCTACGCTGTCCCACGCTATGACCTACCCAGTCGGCACTTCTTTGCTAGAAAAGCCATCCCTACCCTCCACCTGCATGTGAAAGACCGCATTGTCCATGCACTCAAACAATCAGTGAGTGGAAAGGTGCACCTCACAACAGATGCATGGGCCAATAGGCATGGCCAGGGCCATTACGTGTCCATCACTGCGCACTGGGTTAATGTGGTGGATGCAGGGTCCACAGGGGACAGCGGCGGTGGGACAGTGCTGCCTAGCCCACGGTATAGGCAACAGTTGGCTGTAGGCGTTCGACCCTCCTCCTCCTCCAGAAGCGAAAGCTCGTAGACAGAGCACAGTTGCACGAGCACTCCATCTGCAGCTGCCAGTGTTGCACACGAGGTGTCACACTATTGAACAGCTAGTGGTAAGCGTCAGCAGGCTGTTTTAAAGATGATGTCTTTGGGCGACAACAGACACTGCGGAGGTCCTGGCCGACTACTTGCAGCGAGAAACTGAGTCATGGCTGGGCAGTCTACCTCTTGAGCCAGGACAAGTAGTCATTGATAACGGCCGTAATTTTGTGGCAGCCATAGCCCTGGCAAAACTCAGACACATAACTTGCCTGGCTCACACCTTAAACCTGGTGGTGCGGTGCTTCATAAATAAACATCCGGAGTTACCAGCCCTGCTCCATAAGGTGTGAAGACTGTGCTCGCACATCCGTCGCTCGCCGTAGACTCCAGTCGTATGCAGAGGCTGCAGCGATCGCTCCACCTCCCAAGAACCGTCTAATCATAGACGTTGCAACAAGGTGAAACTCCACCATGCACCTGGTTGATAGGCTGTGCGAACAGAGGCAGGCTGTAATGCATTTGTGGGAGGATACACGGGCAACCAGTTTGAGGGCAGACATCGAGTTGTAGGGTGTGCAGTGGTCAAAGCTGAAAGACCTCTGTAAAGTCCTTCAGTGTTTTGAACAATGCACATGGCTGGTAAGCGCAGACAACGCCATCATAAGCATGAGCATCCCAATTATGCGTTTGCTCATGCATACTTTGATGCACATTAAGGATCAGGCATCTCCAGCGGAGGAGGAAGAGGAGGAGGAGGAGTGAAGCATTGATGACAGTTAGCCATTGTCTGCTCAGGGAACTGTCCTGGACGAGGTGGAGGAAGAAGAGGAAAAGGAGGAGGATGAGTGGGATGATTATTTTGGGGAGGAGGATGCTTCTCAGGGGCCAAGAGAAAATGTTGGCTTGCCAAGGTCAGGTACAGGATTTGTGCATCACTGGAGGGATGTGGATTTGGCAGAAAGTGCTCCTCCACCCACCACTGGCAGTGCATCATTTACAACTGGAACACTGGCCCACATGTATGATTATGCCTTGCGGATCCTACAAAGGGACCCCCGCATTGCCAAAATTATGAAGGATGACGACTAATGGTTGGCCAACATCCTCGATCCACGCTATAAAGGCAAATTACAGAATATCATGCCACAGGAGAACCTAGAGCTAATATTGGTGAACAACAAGCAACTCAGGTAAACCATTTGTTAGAGGCATTCCCAGCACACAGCAGCGGTGCAGGTTCTACCACGAGCCGTACTGGGCAACATGAAAGAGGTGTTCGTGGTGCACATAGCAGAAGTGGCGTTGGAGACATGGGTTTCATGACCATGTTGTGGACTGATTTCTCGAGTACCGCTCACATGACTGGTAATACTGAATCGATTGCAACAGACTGGAGACAGCAGTTGTCAACAATGGTTCAAAATTACCTCTCCTCCCCTATCGATGTTCTCCCTCACAGTTCATTACCCTTTGATTACTGGGCCTGTAAACTGGACAACTGGCCTGAATTGGCACAATATGCCTTACAGGAGCTCGCTTGCCCTGCTGGTAATGTGCTATCAGAAAGAGTCTTCAGTGCTGCTGGATCAATCCTGACAGAAAGAAGGACCCGGCTGTCAACCCAAAATGTAGGTAATCTCACCTTTATTAAAATGAACCATGCCTAGGTTTCAAAGGATTTTGTACCACCTTCCCCTGATGACGCATAGGTTGCCAGCAAAATGGCTCGCTTTGTCCTGCTCTTTCTCAGACTTTTCCAATTCCTCCATTTGCAGCTGCTGAACGTCAAGCCTACACCTCAACATATGCCAGTTTTTCCATCTCCCTAACTGGGCTGTACCCCCCCAGGGCCGGCGTCAGCACCTGGCGCACCCGGGCAAGTGCCGGGGCCCTGAGCAGGTGGGGGGGCCCACTCGCCGTCAGACACCGGCGTACTATCAGGGGCCCTGTGCCAGTTCCGGTGCCCACTAGTGTGCCCCCCCGCTTTCTCAGGGCCCCAGCACTTGCAATACTTACCTCTCCCGGCTCCACCGCTGTGACGTCTTCCGCTTTTCCTGACAGTGATATTCAGGTCAGAGAGCACGATGACATCACGTCTGTGCGCCCTCTGCCTGAACAGTCAAAGTGCAAAGAGCTGGAAGATGGCGGCGCTGAGGAGTCCAGAGTAGAGCAGTGCCCAGCGAGGAGAGGTATTTAATTTTTTTTAATGTTTGGAGCAATATATGGGGAGCATTATACACTGGAGCATTATATATGGGGTCCATTATACACTGGAGCATCATATGGGGCCCATTATATATGGAACATTATATAGGCCCATCATACACTTCAGTATCATCTATGGAGCGCATCATATGGGGCCCATTATATACAGTACAGACCAAAAGTTTGGACACACCTTCTCATTCAAAGATTTTTCTGTATTTTCATGGCTATGAAAATTGTAGAATCACACTGAAGGCATCAAAACTATGAATTAACACATGTGGAATTATACATTACAATTTACAAAAAAGTGTGAAACAACTGAAAATATGTCTTATATTCTAGGTTCTTCAAAGTAGTCACCTTTTGCTTTGATTACTGCTTTGCACACAGAAAAGGTGAACGGATGGATTCTACATGCCAGGTTCCCACCGTGAAGCATGGAGGAGGTGGTGTGATGATGTGGGGGTGCTTTGCTGGTGACACTGTTGGGGATTTATTCAAAATTGAAGGCATAGTGAACCAGAATGGCTACTACAGCATTTTGCAGCAGCATGCTATTCCATCCGGTTTGCGTTTAGTTGGACCATCATTTATTTTTCAACAGTACAATGACCCTAAACACACCTCCAGGCTGTGTAAAGGCTATTTGACCAAGAAGGAGAGTGATGGGGTGCTAAGCCAGATGACCTGGCCTCCACAGTCACCAGACCTGAACACAATCGAGATGGTTTGGGGAGATCTGGACCGCTCACTGCTTCAATTTTGAATAAATCCCCAACAGTGTCACCAGCAAAGAACCCCCACACCATCACACCACCTCCTCCATGCTTCACGGTGGGAACTAGGCATGTAGAGTCCAGCCGTTCACCTTTTCTGCGTGCAAAGCAGTAATCAAAGCCAAAGGTGGCTACTTTGAAGAACCTAGAATATAAGACATATTTTCAGTTGTTTCACACTTTTTTGTAAAGTGTAATGTATAACTCTACATGTGTTAGTTCATAGTTTTGATGCCTTCAGTGTGATTCTACAATTTTCAAAGTCATGAAAATACAGAAAAATCTTTGAATGAGAAGGTGTGTCCAAACTTTTGGTCTGTACTGTATGGCGCATCATATGGGCATATTATATATGGAGCATCCCATGGAGCCCATTGTATATGGAGCATTATATATGGTGACCATAATATTTGGAGCATTATATGGGGCTCATCATACAGTGGAGCATCATATATGGGGCCCATCATATACTAGAGCATCACATGGGGTTCATTATTTATGGGGCATCATTTAGAGCCCTTTATATATGGAGCATCATATGTAGCACATATGGGGCCTATTCTGTATGGAGCAATATATGGGCCCCATCATATACTGCATGGAGTTTTATATGCGACTCATTATACTATATGGAGCAATATGTGGGGCTCTTTATACTCTATAGGGACCGTCCTATACTGTATGGCACATTATATGGGGAGCATCATATACTGGAGCATTATGTGGAGCTCATCATAAACTGTATGGAACATTATATGGGACCAATTATTCTGTATGGAGCAATATATGGGGCTCATTATTCTGTATGGAGCAATATATGTGGCTCATAATACTGTATGAACCATTATATTGCGCCCATTATTCTGTATGGAGCATCATATATGGGACTCATTATTCTGTATGGAGCAATATATGGGGCTCATTATTCTGTATAGAGCAATATATGGCGCTCATTATTCTGTATGGCGCATTATGCGGTGCCCATAATACTGTATGGAGGACTATACTGTCCGTTTTTTTGAGCTATTGTAGAATTTACAATAGATATCACTCATGTAATGTAAGAAGTGAAGTATTTTGCATTGTACTATACCTATATTTTTCTGCCCTATTGGAGCATCATGAATTGTGGTATGTGTTATAGGGGCCCACTGAGACTCTTTCGCCTGGGGCCCATAAAAACCTGGAGCCAGCCCTGCCCCCCCCCCACAACTTTAGCTAAATAACCCCCAGTTTTCAATGCGTTACTATTATTATAAAGTAAATTAAGGTTGACAAGCTTAAGTAATAAGAATTGATGTCGTTGGCATTGAAATGGGCACTGTAGGTGTGTTTACTGTCCTCCACTCACTACCGACTTTTCTTCCCCATTGACTTGCATTGGGGTCGGGTCGAGTTTCAATCGGAACTCCGACTTTTTCCGATAGTCGGCTGATTTCGTTCGACTTGACTTTTGATAAAGTCGGGTGGTCCGAAACCCGAGTCGACCCTCCAGGAGTCAAAGTCGCTCATCTCTACTTATGACCATGTGATATTTCAGTTTTTCTTTTTTAATAAATTTGCAAAAATTTCTACATTTCTGTTTTTTTTTCAGTCAATATGGGGTGCAGAGGGTACATTAATGAGAAAAAAATGAACTTTTTTGAATTTACCAAATGGCTGCAATGAAACAAAAAGTGAAAAATTGAAAGGCGTCTGAATACTTTCCGTACCCACTGTATACTCAAATGTGACCTCCAAACTGAGAGATTTTCCTTCAGAAAGTTTAATAAGTGGGACTGGCTTTCCTTTATAATTGAATACATTAATGAAGGATATGAATGACCTTGTTTTAGCCATATTATGCTGTTTTTATGGCTGAACAGAAAAAAAATATTATTTGCCGGATATCGGACAGAAGAGGTTACTTCATTTGACACTTCTGAAAAATTCATGAAGCATTATCTCATTGGATGATTTTTTTTTGCTTTGAACTTATGCTGACCTTTTTATCATATTATCTGTCATATTTAGCTGATGCATTTCCAACCACTGAGATTGTAGTACCCCTTTAGTACAGTCTAGTCAGTCTGCCTCAGTTTTTTAAAGCAGAAACAAGCCAGATTAAGAAAAATTTATATAGATTGGATCCGACACCACTGACACTACTGACAACATTGAAAATGTTACAAAGGGCGCAAATCAATGCCGTTAGACATTGTAAACACTGCTTGCTGTTTCTGGCCATGTACTGCTATTTTCTTCTTTCATACATTATATCATATCATAAGGATGTCCTATAGTATTGTCAGTGTAACACAGAAATATCTGAAAAATTAAAAAAAAAAAAACGTCTGCATGGCAACTTTTCAATACTTATATCTTGTCATTACTAGAAAGTAATAAAACAGTAATAATTTTAGAAATAAGCGTACGTGAAAAATGGTACAGGTGTTATCGTGTTTTCCATCAGTGTGTCTTCAGTGAATGGTCCGTGTGTCCATTTGTTACCATCAGTGTTTTTCACGAATGGATAAAGAAAGAAGGAATTTACAAAGCTTCTCCTATACTCTGCAACGTTAAATACAGGCAGCTTTCAGGTGGCACACGGATTGTGTGTATTTTTGTACGTGTTTTTATGAACACACTGACTTGAATTGGTACTTGTCGGACATATCTCTGTGAGTTTTGCATGGACACACGATCCGTGAAAACACACAGATATATAAATAGCACCATACACTAGATTATCGTGGGTACGTGTTCTGTCCTTGAAAGAAACCAATAGAACGCATACATGCAACATGGACATCTGAATGAGGCCTTACAGTGCGCTTATGTTCAGATAACTGACTTGTAGTGTACAAGTCACAACAGTTATTAGAATATCATGTAAATTAATTAAAATGCATGTATAGGAGAGACTTTCGGTTCCAGCGCTGCGATGCGATGGATGTGAGAAGCTCCGGCTAGCCAGTGCACTAAATCTCACAAAAACGACAAGGAGACACCCCAAGAAGGTGTGAAAATAGCTAAGTGATAAGCTTTCCAAGGGGCAGTGCATGGTACGGTATTTCCTCAGGAGTGGGGGCACACCGAGCAGAGCGGAGACAGTGTCCAGAGTGGGGAAGGTGTACGGTCTCAAGATGGCGCCGGCAGAGAGGGGAGAGGAGGGAGCTGAAGGGGAGAACGCTGACAGACAGAGGAGTAGAAGCACTGTACCTGATAATGAATCACAGAGGCTGAGTGAGGGAGAGATCAACTATTCCAGACTGGCCAGAGAAGTAGCAGATCACTTGGCTGCAGAAGTCAGAGAAGCTCTTAAGGTTACCGTGAAGGAGGAGTTAGCAGGATTACAGGAGGACATAGAGCATCAGAGTGTCCGGCTGGCTGAGGCAGAACAGAGGGTGTCCGACGCTGAAGATACACTGGCATGGCTGGGGAGCAGATTTAAAAAATTAGGGCCCCGTCACACAGAGCGACACACAAGCGATCCCGACAACGATCAGGATCACTGGTGTGTCGCTATATGATCGCTGCTGAGCTGCCAAACAGGCAGCTCAGGCAGTGATCAGGACAGTGACACTGCGGGTTACGTCACCTAGTAACCCGCAGTGTACGTTGGATACCAGCCCGCTGGTGCAGGGAGCTGGTAACCAAGGTACACATTGTGTTTCCAGGCGCTGCACGGTGCCTGGAAACCCGATGTGTACCTTGGTTACCAGCTCCCTGCAGCAGCGCGCTTGTATCCAACGTACACATCGGGTTTCCAGGCACAGCCCCGTGGCTGGAAACCCGATGTGTACCTTGGTTACCAGCTGATCGCTGGTCTCCTGCCTGCCACACACAGCGATGCGTGCTGGCCAGCAGGAGACCAACGATCAAAGAAAAGTCCAGGACATTCAGCGACGATCAGCGATACCCAGCAGGGGGGCTAATCGTTGCTGATTTTCACACACAGCGATATCGCTGTGTTGATCGCTGTTGTGTCACAAAACTAGTGACTCAGCAGTGATCTTGCTCGCGAGATCGCTGTGTGTGACGGGGGCTTTAGGCACGAGCACCCAGATGATGAAAGAAAAAATTGATGACCTGGAAAACAGGTCAAGGAGGAGCAATCTGGGAGTGGTGGGACTGCCGGAGTCAGTAATGTCAAGCCAGCTGGATGCAATCTGTGAGAAAAAGCATCCACAGGCCCTGGGCGTTACACACAGCTGTCGTGTGGAAAGAGCCCACAGAGTGGGGCCGATGACGATGCGGGAGGAGAGAGGGACCAATACAGATGATACATTCAGGCAAGACGTAAGGTCCAGATCACGTCAGGTCATAGTCAAATATCTAGAATACAAAGACAAGGAAGAAATCCTGAGGGCCTTCAGGAACAGAAAGCAACCTCTGTGTATCCAAGGACATAAGATCTTAATATTTGGGGACTACTCTGCGGAAGTCACCCGGAAACGAAAAGCTTTTAGCCTGGTGTGCACAACTCTTTACCACAAACACAAACACATCAAATTCCAGCTACTCTATGCTGCAATATTGAGTGTAAGAGGGCCAGATGGAGTGACTCAGACTTTTCGGGACCCGTTGGAAGCGGATCGGATGTTAACCGAGGAGGGAAGATCACGGCGACAGGACAAGAACCTAAAATAGAGGACTGACATGGAATCGCATGGAGGAGGCTCAGTTACTATCAGATCATCTTCAGATAGACTGGATCCAGAATCAGAGCGGAGTCAAGCGGGCATCAGGGCAGAAAGTCCAAAAGAAAAAAGACACACGGCAACGTCAACTGGGAAGAAAGGAGGAAGAAGCAGTCGCTTGTGATTTGAGATGAGGAAGCAGAGACTGCAATTTTTTGACCGTTGGGAGGAGAAATACGATGATAAGCGTATCGTTATGTCTTGTGCTTTTCTCTGTCTCTTAACTAGAAGTGTCATATCGTGTGGTAAATCTGCAAAAAATGTTGGGAAAGGATGGAATTGGTGGGAGTTTATGAGAGGGGAGGAGGAAGACAGCAGGAAAGGGGTGTCAATCAAGAGGGTTCGACTTATAGCAGTGGTTTGGGAGGTTAATTAAGGATCTCAGAAAAAATGGAAGTGGAAAAATGTTTATGTTCAGTTGAAAACAAGGGTGGTTTCAAGCAATCAGTTGAGGGGAGGGGTGGGGGAGAATTGGAAAGTAGTTTTTCTAGTTGAGGCGACACGGCCAGGAAAGCGAGCAACCATTTTAAGGGATTATGGTTAGGATAGTAACATGGAATGTCAAGGGACTTAGATCTCCACACAAACCAAATATGATTTTATGTCACCTCAAGAGGCTTAAAACTGATATTGCTTTATTACAGGAGACACATTTGCAGAAAGAGGATTTCTTCCGTATGAACAAGATGTGGGTGGGAAAGGTGTATGGGTCGGCATCACAAGGTAGGAAGGCAGGAGTGCTCATTCTGATCAACAAGAGCTTGGCCCACACGGTGGAGTCACAAGAATCAGATGAGGAAGGAAGATACCTACATATTAAGAGCTCAGGCACTCAGGGCACTTTTAGTATCCACAATGTTTATGCTCCCAACACGGAACAAAAACATTTTTTTGAAAACTTAGCAAACAGGATATTACTTGATGGGGAAGTGTGTAAAATGGTGGGAGGTGATTTTAACACTGTAGTCTCCCAGGAAGAAGACAGGAGAAGCCAGGGGAAACAGGGGAGGCATACGGAGGGACCTTTAAAAGCGATGTTGGAAGCCACGTCCCTACACGACAGTTGGAGAATGTATCATCCACAAGAGAGAGAGTTTACGCACTACTCACACCCGCATGACTCGTGGTCATGCATTGATCTTCTCTTGACAAGTGAGACTTTGATGCAGAGGGTGGAGGAGATTGATATAGAAAATATGGTGATTTCAGACCATAGTCCAGTGGTAGCAAGTGTAGTTGACAAAGCTCAGAGGACAAGACTATATTTGGTGATTCCCCACTTTCTTGGTGACAGACGAAAACTTTCACAGGATTTTGAGAGAGTGGTGGGTGAACTACACACTGACGAATCAGGAACATAGAGGAGAGATAGGGTTGTTTTGGGAGACGGCCAAGGCAGTATTGAGGGGGAAGGTGATGGGATACACAACAAAGGCAAAACGACAGGTGCAAGAAAAATTTCAAGAAGCCAGTCGGTTAGTTAGGTAAGCATATACGGTCTTTCTGAAAAACCATCAAGAGTGGGTTGGAGGCGAAAGGAGACTTTGAAAACTGGATGGAACGGAAGGAGAATATGTACAAGACGCAACAGGAGGCTGAGTTGACGCGCTACGAGAATAGGGCAGGAAAATTAATGGCAAACTTGGCAAGGGAAAGGAGACCAATGACTCATATAATGGCACTGAGGAATGCTATGGGAAGCAAAACAACAGATCCGAAGGAAATAAATTATATCCTGGGAGTCTTTTATGCAGATCTATACAAAGAGGAGGGATTAGCAAAGAGGGGGGAAGGAGAGGAGTGGTTAAGGGGAACGAAAATGACTAGGTTTACGGAGGAGCATCTACAGATATTGAATGGGGAGGTAAAGGAGGATGAAATAGGGGAAGTCATAGGAGAGATGAGCTCAACAAAAGCCCGGGGCCAGACGGGTTTAATGGCAGTTTCTTCAAGATTTTAAAGGAACAAATCTTACCAGTATTGAAGGATTTATTTAACAAGATTTTAGGGGGAGAGCGAGTCTCGGCTACCCTTAATACAGCAAACATTAAGCTCATCCCTAAAGCAGGAAAGAATTTAGAGGACCCAACTAGTTAAAGGCCTATCTCGTTAATCAACCAGGATCTGAAAGTTTTGGCAAAGTTGATGGCTAATAGATTGACATCGATATTGCCAGAGATTATAGATCTCCCCAGGTGGCATTTGTTAAGGGACGCTCGGCAGTGACAAACATTAGGAAAGTAATGTTGGCAATTGACATAGCTAAGCGGAAAGGTGGGAGAAATTCCAGCCTTGGTCACCTTGGATGCGGAAAAAGCATTTGACAATGTGAGGTGGTCATGGCTGGAACAGGTGCTAGATCATCTGGGTTTGAATGGAGCCTTTAGAAACTTTGTCCAGGTGCTGTACGCGAACCCTCATGCTAGGGTGAACACCCCAGGATTCTTATCAAGAACGTTTCTTTTGTTAAAGGGAGCCAGGCAGGGTTGCCTGATGTCACCTTTGTTATTCAACTTAGCTTTTGAACCACTGGCCAGATGTTTGAATGATGGTCAATGGTTTGAAGGGATCAAAGTGGGGGGAAGAGCATTGTGTTCGGCATTACTTGCTGATTATCATGTCCTGTTTATGAGTAGGCCCAAAACACAACTGAGTGAAGTTATAGCACAAATGGAGGGGTTTGGGAAATTGGCAGGATTCAGACTTAACAAAGATAAATGTGAAATACTCTTTTTGGGCGAAAAAAGAGAGGAGAGAGAGAGAGGCTCACTATGTGACATTCCTATTGCCAGAAAAACAATTAAATACTTGGGAGTATTCCTCACTAATCGAACATATAGAGAAAGAACTGCAGGGGTGGGCTAATCTTCCGCTGACCCTTTTGGGAAGAAATCATCTGATAAAAATAGGCTCCTTTATCCTATACAGACAATCCCATTACTTCTCAAACATACAGACGTAAAAAGACTGACGAAGGCATTCTCTCACTTTTTGTGGAAGATAAAGAGACCGAGGATTAACGCTAATAAATTAATGCTACTAACAGAGAGGGGGGGGGAATCAGGCTACCAAACATTAGAGGCTATAACATGGCTTGCATTTTGAGACATGCAATTGACTGGATTAGACAAACAAGTAGACATTCTGATTAGACTTTAGAAGCCGAATTCTGTAAGCCTTGTGACCTGAGATCAATATTATTATTAATATTACATACATCCATACCAAATTTACCACCCCATCTTAAACACTCATTACTATGTAGGGACACAGTTATGACCTGGTAGGCGGTTAGGAAAATGTTTGGACTAGCATGGAATATTTCTAAATTCATTAACATCTGGGCAAGCCCAGATTTCCCACAGGGGAGGGACAATAACCTGTTTAGAGAGTGGAGGGAGAAGGGGATAAGGACTTTAACACTAGGACTACTGGACTCGTGACCCCGCCTAGAACTACTGAAAGGAGTCATTTTGACTCCTTGCTTGTTTTCGTTTATTTTTAGAGTTTCATTTGTGGTTATTTATTAATAATTATATTTTTTGTAATGTATTATTATTGTGAGATCCAACAGTAATGCTTTTGATTGTTTTTTTTCTGCTTTTCTTATTTTTCTACAGAAAATAACAATAATTATAATAGACGTTTTTCAAACATTTTTTTTT
>JARQOD010001130.1:0-108487 GCA_033576555.1 Oophaga sylvatica | reverse complement strand
GCAGTGTATATATATACAGGAGGAGTGGTACTGTGCAGTGTATATATACAGGAGGAGTGGTACTGTGCAGTGTATATATATACAGGAGGAGTGGTACTGTGCAGTGTATATATATATACAGGAGGAGTGGTACTGTGCAGTGTATATATACAGGAGGAGTGGTACTGTGCAGTGTATATATATACAGGAGGAGTGGTACTGTGCAGTGTATATATACAGGAGGAGTGGTACTGTGCAGTGTATATATACAGGAGGAGTGGTGCTGTGCAGTGTATATATACAGGAGGTGGTACTGTGCAGTGTATATATACAGGAGGAGTGGTACTGTGCAGTGTATATATATACAGGAGGAGTGGTACTGTGCAGTGTATATATATACAGGAGGAGTGGTACTGTGCAGTGTATATATACAGGAGGAGTGGTACTGTGCAGTGTATATATATACAGGAGGAGTGGTACTGTGCAGTGTATATATATACAGGAGGAGTGGTACTGTGCAGTGTATATATACAGGAGGAGTGGTACTGTGCAGTGTATATATACAGGAGGAGTGGTACTGTGCAGTGTATATATACAGGAGGAGTGGTACTGTGCAGTGTATATATATACAGGAGGAGTGGTACTGTGCAGTGTATATATACAGGAGGAGTGGTACTGTGCAGTGTATATATACAGGAGGAGTGGTACTGTGCAGTGTAATATATACAGGAGGAGTGGTACTGTGCAGTGTATATATACAGGAGGAGTGGTACTGTGCAGTGTATATATACAGGAGGAGTGGTACTGTGCAGTGTATATATTACAGGAGGAGTGGTACTGTGTCAGGTGGTATGTATGTATTACAGGAGGAGTGGTACTGTGCAGTGTAATATATACAGGAGGAGTGGTACTGTGCAGTGTATATATACAGGAGGAGTGGTACTGTGCAGTGTATATATATACAGGAGGAGTGGTACTGTGCAGTGTATATATACAGGAGGAGTGGTACGTGTACGAGTGGTAGTATGATATACAGGAGGAGTGGTACTGTGCAGTGTATATATACAGGAGGAGTGGTACTGTGCAGTGTATATATACAGGAGGAGTGGTACTGTGCAGTGTATATATACAGGAGGAGTGTACTGTGCAGTGTATATATACAGGAGGAGTGGTACTGTGCAGTGTATATATACAGGAGGAGTGGTACTGTGCAGTGATATATATACAGGAGGAGTGGTACTGTGCAGTGTATATATACAGGAGGAGTGGTACTGTGCAGTGTATATATACAGGAGGAGTGGTACTGTGCAGTGTATATATACAGGAGGAGTGGTACTGTGCAGTGTATATATACAGGAGGAGTGGTACTGTGCAGTGTATATATACAGGAGTGAGTGGGTACTGTGCAGTATATAACAGGAGGAGTGGTACTGTGCAGTGTATATATACAGGAGGAGTGGTACTGTGCAGTATATATATACAGGAGGAGTGATACTGTGCAGTGTATATATACAGGAGGAGTGGTACTGTGCAGTGTATATATACAGGAGGAGTGATACTGTGCAGTGTATATATACAGGAGGAGTGGTACTGTGCAGTGTATATATACAGGAGGAGTGATACTGTGCAGTGTATATATACAGGAGGAGTGGTACTGTGCAGTGTATATATACAGGAGGAGTGATACTGTGCAGTGTATATATACAGGAGGAGTGATACTGTGCAGTGTATATATACAGGAGGAGTGGTACTGTGCAGTGTATATATACAGGAGGAGTGATACTGTGCAGTGTATATATACAGGAGGAGTGGTACTGTGCAGTGTATATATACAGGAGGAGTGATACTGTGCAGTGTATATATACAGGAGGAGTGGTACTGTGCAGTGTATATATACAGGAGGAGTGGTACTGTGCAGTGTATATATACAGGAGGAGTGGTACTGTGCAGTGTATATATACAGGAGGAGTGGTACTGTGCAGTGTATATATACAGGAGGAGTGGTACTGTTCTTTTTTTACCTCTCTCTTCCAGAAAAATTGCAGTATTAAGTAGCTTCCAGATCCAGCCAGGAGTAGGAGGAGGATGAACAGCGCTATCAGGGCAGAACAAAGCTTATCAGCAGCACTGGAGGGAGCCACATAGAAATAATCTGCAAACATAAAGTTAAAATATCAGCAAAAAAAAGTTACCCTGCAGGGTGATAGAGGAGGGAGCTGTGACCCCGCCCCTGCAGGGTGAGAGAGGAGGGAGCTGTGACCCCGCCCCCTGCAGGGTGATACAAAGAGGAGGGAGCTGTGACCCCCACCCCCTACAGGGTGATAGAAAGGAGGGAGCTGTGACCCCGTCCCCCTGCAGGGTGATACAGAGAGGAGGGAGCTGTGACCCCGCCCCCTGCAGGGTGATACAGAAGATGAGAGCTGTGACCCCCCCCCTGCATGGTGATACAGAGAGGAGGGAGCTGTGACCCCCCCCCTGCAGGGTGATACAGATAGATGAGAGCTGTGACCCCACCCCCTGCAGGGTGATACAGATAGATGAGAGCTGTGACCCCACCCCCTGCAGGGTGATACAGAGAGGAGGGAGCTGTGACCCCGCCCCCTGCAGGGTGATACAGATAGATGAGAGCTGTGACCCCACCCCCTGCATGGTGATACAGAGAGGAGGGAGCTGTGACCCCACCCCCTGCAGGGTGATACAGATAGATGAGAGCTGTGACCCCACCCCCTGCATGGTGATACAGAGAGGAGGGAGCTGTGACCCCGCCCCCTGCAGGGTGATACAGAAAGATGAGAGCTGTGACCCCGCCCCTCCTCAGGTTTCGGACCTCCTCACCTCTTGTATACACATAGGTCCCTTCTCCGTCTTTGCTGCAGTCTCCACAGCTCACCCTGCAGTAGTATACGCCCGGGCTCCCTGTGACGCTGTGATTATGGGTCACTGTGCGATTCTCCGGTTCTAGTGACAATGTGTTTTGGGGTTCCTTGTGGTGTTTGGTCTGATACAGAAAGGAACTTAAGTTTTGTGAGGTGCCAGCCATGATCGTAACATCACACGTAATGATAACCCGGTCGCCAGCCTTCGAAGCCAAATATGGAGGTTTCTGGGTAACAGACAGCAATCTGCAGGCTGAAAGAGACCGGCGAGAACACAAACATGAAATATACAATCATCTGTCCTTCTACATCTATACACACACAGTCCTGACCCCGCTACTTCCGTGACCTGTATACACACAGTCCAGACACCTGTGGCACCCCAGGAGTTCGCTTGCCACAGTGATCTTGCCTCCCTCCAGGGCGGAGTGATGTCATGCCTGAAAGCAAGGAAGGATCCCTTTAACAGGTAACACACAGCATACACTTTTCCTACTCCAGACCAGAAGGGGGAGCTCTAACACCTCATTTCAGGGGAGCTTCCCTGGAATATTCTGGCTGGGGGAGGAGTTAGTTATTCTGTCTGTAGGGTTAAGAGAGGAAGGACGTGTAGAGACAAGCTGGGGGACTGGGGCTAAAGCTGAGCTCACCCCCAGATCTGAGCACCAGAAACCGGACCCCGGAGTCCGAGGCTGAGTGGGTAGACTAAAGCCCCAGCAGCAGAATCCGGAGGGCAGGAGACAGCAGGTCCTCTGCCCCAACTAAGACTCGACTACATAGCAGCACGTGTGAGCCGGAGACGCCATAGTGAAGCGATCCTGAAGCAGGCTACAGCTGCCTGTCATAAGAGTGAAGTTCAACTTAAGTCACAGAGAGAGAGAGGAACTTGAACAGAGTTTACAGCAGCAAGTACCTTCAGAGAATAGCGCTAGAAAGGAGACCTCACATCCCACCTGAAATAAGATTCCCAAATTGCTTTCAGGCTGACCGACTCCAGCACCATCTGTAACCTGAGCCCTGGACACTTTGCCTGCAGAACTGTGAGTAAAGCTTTGGAAACTGCATCTGACTGTGCCTTCTCAAGTTCATCGTACAACACCCACTCAACACTGTTACATCCCTTGCTAAATACTACATCTTTACCATCTCCCTTACATTACATCTGCTCTGGGACATACCTTCACCTGTGGGAAGCTTTACCAACTCTGCCGCATCACCATCAGTCCCAGAGAATCTGCACTGCAGTGCTGGTCACCTCTGACCAGAAACCACAGGTGGCGTCACAAACACTCTATTACAAACTCTATTATCCCCTGTAAATATACCCCTTTTATTGGACACCCAGGGCCACGGACCAGGTCACTGCTGCCGTGACACATCCCTTTAAGACACCGGCCTGGTACCGAGTACCCCACTGCCCTGGCAGGCGATCCAACTTGGCGTCATGAACAGGATACTTAGCCAGGTATCACCGGTATCACCGGGTCCTGTGTGCCAGAGAAACTGTTTATTGTGCCAGAGACTTTGCTGAAGTTGTTGTGCAATTGCCGCCATACTTGTACCACGAGGCGCGCAGGGAGAAGAAGGGGCGTTCTGTCATGGGCGGAGCCAGGGAGAGCGCGCGAAAAAGTAAGGTGCTGCGCGCGCTCTGCGGTCAGCTGGCAGAGAACAGGGAGCTGAGGCCTGGTATCACGGCGCGCACCGCTCATCTGCCAGCAGAGCAATAGCCTGGTAAGCCCATGGAAACGCAGAGCCTGGCTAAGATTAACTAGGGGGGGAAGAGAATGTCTACCGCAGGAGAAGATATAGCGGCGGACGCAGCCGCAGCCCCCATAGTGCCGCAAGATGCAGAGTCAGGTGCAGCAGCAGCTCCCAATAGCACCGCAGAACCCAGCTGCCAGCGCAGCCACAGACCCCAGAGCGCAGCAAGATCTGGTGACCGCCACAGCAGTCCCTATAATGCCGCTCTCAATGCCATATATCCCAGGAGCCGCCTGGCTACCACAATACTCAGGGGAGCCGTATACCCTGAGTGATTTCAGGGAGAGACTGTGCAGTTTATTTGATGTGTACCCCCTGTCTGAAAACCAAAAAGTGAACATTCTCATTGGACAGTTAACTGGTGCAGCGCAAAGAGAAGTAAAATCCTGGCAGGGCGCTGATAAAGGGACTGTTAAGCAAATTCTGGCTAAGCTGAGGAGCACCTTTGACACCTGCACCGCAGCAGAAATAAAAATGAGGTTCTTTGGGTGCAAACAAAGGGTGCAGGACAGTATATGGGACTATCGCTCTTAACCTTCAGGAGGCACTGCGGGCCATAAAGCAGATTGACCCAGACAGCGTGCAGGATGGAGACAGATTGTTGAAGGAGCAGTTTGTTGAGGGACTCCTGTCCAGCACCCACAGGTCACAGCTGCGCATCATGGCCCTACAAAACCCTGACCTGAGCTTTGCAGACGTTAAAGACAGGGCTATTCGGGCGTTACACGAACCAAATGTCAGCCGTCCAGCGCCCCGCTATTACATACCACCAGGAGGCGGCATCCTTCCCTCAGGCTCCCGCTGAGGCTGACGCACAGACCCAGGATAATGACCCATCTGCAGAGCTACGTCTGCAGGTTCAGGAGCTGACCAAAAGTGTGGCTGCACTAACCAAAACCGTGCAGTCCATGCAAGTGCCCCAAAAGGAGAGGATAGAGTTGGCCTCCAGTCCAGATGATGTCCAGTGGCGACGGAAGAAGAGGATCCCGCCGATCAGAGGGAGAGACAACGATCGCTACGACCAGGACGGACGACCCATTTGTCGATGCTGCAGCAAAGCAGGGCACATCGCAAGATTCTGTTGAGTGACCCCAGGGGCAGAGGGCCAACCCCCAGGAGTAAGACGACCAGGCCCACAGAACTGGCGAGCCAAGTACGTCAGAGGAAGACCGGTCCTCCCAGTGGTGATTGATGGTATCCCGATAAACGCTTTGCTGGACACTGCCTCTCAGGTGACAACTATGCCATATAACCTTTACAAACGGTACTGGGCTGACTCTGATCTTACTCACGGCCCAGCTGATGAGCTGACAGTAGTCGGCAGCAATGGTCAGCCTTTGCCACAGAAGGGGTATCAAGAGGTGACCATAAAGGTGGGGCGAGTAGAATTAAAAGCCCAAGGTATGATAATTGTAGACATTGATCGACGAGAATGTAACCCAATGATGACCTTAGGTACTAATGTGATAGAAAATTGTCTTGCCGAGGTGTTTGTTTTGTTGCAACAGGTAGCCGAAACTGCTGGTTCCAGTGAACAACGGGTCGTGCAAAAGGAGATCCAGGCCCTGATGCAAAGACAGCAGGTAGAGCTAACTGGCGGAGAAGTCGGCAGTGTCAGAGTGAGTGATGCATTCCCCATTGCAATACCCCCAAGGAGTGAAATGTTAATTTGGTGTCGGGCAGCCATAGGCCTCAGAGGAAGAGATTACCAAGCCCTGGTAGAACCAGTGTACTCTGATAGTAGGCCCACTATCCTGACAGTCAGGGGTAGTCGATGTCCGCAAGGGGAGGGTGCCAGTACGCATCTTAAATTGTGGGGAGGAGGAGGCCAAACTACCTCGGTATGCCACCGTTGCTAAGCTGTTCACTGTCAGTAACAACGCCATTCAGACAGCAGAACCCTTGGTCTCGTCCGACCAGGCAGAGGACAATGGCTCTGCAAAACAGCTGGAGGATTGGTGTCAGCAGCTGCACGTAGGCACTGACTCCACCCTTCCAAACCAAAAGAATAGGGTCTACCGAGTAGTCCAAGAGTTTGAACGGTTATTCAGCAAACACCCTTTAGATTTTGAGGAGGCAAAAGGGGTCCAACATCATATCCCCACTGGAAATCATCTGCCCATTAAAGAAAGGTACCGGCCTGTACCTCCAAATCACTACCTATGTGCCAAGAGTATGTTACGAGAGATGAAGGAGGCTGAGGTGATCAGAGACAATTGTAGGCCCTGAGCAGCTCCATTAGTCCTCGTTAGAAAGAAAGATGGTACAATGAGGATGTGTGTTGACTACAGAAAACTTAACAGCATTACCCACAAAGACGCCTGTTGGTTACCTAGGATAGAGGAATCACTAGCTGCACTGAGAACTGCTAACTATTTCTCTACCTTAGATCTCACTAGTGGGTATTGGCAGGTTCCCGTGGCAGAGGCAGACAAAGAGAAGACCGCCTTTGCAACACCAATGGGCCTCTCAGAATTCAACTACATGCCGTTCGGGCTTTGCAGCACGCCAGGAGCATTCCAGAGATTGATGGAGTGCTGCCTTGGACACATGAACTTCGAGACAGTTCTGTTGTACCTAGATGATGTCATTGTCTTCTCCAAGACCTATAAGGAACATTTGGAGCATCTGGCCAAGGTGTTCGAAGCCCTGTCCAAATTTGGCCTAAAGGTGAAGCGCTACATCACAAAAGAGGCCACATTAAACCCATTGCCTCACCATGAGTGTTCAGAGACACAGGATAGCGACCCAGCAGTTCGCCTGGTAAAGGAACTACTGACACAAGCTGACTTGCGTTCTGGTTCAGATGCTCCACAAGAGACCCAACAGTTGTAGAAGGAAAAAAGCAGGCTGTTCATCTATGAGGGAAAGCTGTGTTGGAGGAGTGTCAACGCCCAAACTCATGAACTGGTCTGGCAGGTGGTGGTCCAGAGGCGAGATGCATCAATGGTCATGAAAGCGTACCACAATGGAGCAGGACACTTTGGATGGAAGAAGTTGGAAGTCCTACTTCGCGAGAGATTCTACTGGGTTGGTATGAGGAATGCCATTGAATATTGGTGCCGGGAATGTGGACCATGCAACTTGCGAAGAAAGCATCGTAACAGCCAGCGAGCCCCATTGCAGCCAATAATCACCAAACAGCCGCTTGAATTGGTCGCCTTGGACCACGTGAAGCTGACCCCAAGCTGTTCAGGCTATGTCTACGCCCTAACCATCGTTGACCATTACTCAAGGTTCCTGGTAGTCATGCCTGTCAAGGACCAAACAGCAAAGACAGAGGCCAAGGCATTTCAATAACACTTTTGTCGACCACATGGTTACCCTGAACGAGTGCTTACCGACCAAGGCCCAGCCTTTGAAGCAGAAGTGTTCCAGGAGTTCTGTAACATGTACGGCTGCAGGAAAATCAGGACAATGCCATACCATCCACAGACAAATGGTATGTGTGAGAAAATGAACCAAGTGGTAATTGACCTTTTGAAGACCTTGCCACTGGAAGAGAGAAGCCTGTGGCCAGAAAAGTTGCCAGATCTAGTGGATCTCTGCAACCACATTCCGGTGAAATCCACCAACTGTACTCCAGCCTACTTAATGAGAGCAAGACCTGGCAAATTACCCATTGACTTGGATATGGAAGTCCTGACACCTGAGGTGACATCACCAGATGCAGACTGGGACACTGAGCGGCAGCAGCAGTGCCGCAAAGTGCAAGAATGTGTAGAGAAGAATTTGTCTCAAGCAAGACGGAAGCAAGAAAGAAACTACAATCAGCACGCGCCTGCAGTTCCCTTGTCGCCTGGAGAACAGGTACTCAAAAGGAAATGTCGACTCCATAAACTTGACGATCAGTGGGAAGCTGAACCATACACCGTTATGCCTTCAGACTTTGACAATACCAAGGTGTGCCTTATCAGCAAGGATGGAGGAGAAAACTCCGCAGCAGTGTCAAGGGATCATCTAAAACCATGTCCTGACCAACTAAAGGAAAGGATTGAAGACAAAGAAATTCCTCAGTCAGCGGAAGTGAAAGAAAAGGTCCGTACTGTACTTGGCGAGTTCCCTTCAAATTGGACAAGAGTAAACCAAGCCATAGTCGCGCCCATCTTAACTTTTCCCCAGCTGGTAGTACCAGAAAGAGAAGCGATTCAAGACCAGCCTGAAGATCCGCAAGCTCAAGTGACAGAAGCCACATCTGCAGAGGAACGAGAAAATCTGCCCCTGCTAGCGGTGAATCTGTCAGACCCATGGTGAGCCTAAGAAATCGCAGAAGGTTACTGCCCAGGTTACCAACACACACACTAGACCAGGCTAGATCACTACAGACACCTGTACTGTGTAAATCAACCCGTAGTACTAGAGGTCAGATCCCAGCCAGGTATAAGGTCAAAAATGCTACTGTACTAGTATTGCAAATAATAAAAAATGTTTACAACTGCAACCATTAAGTATATGTGCCTACAGAGACTACTGTATGAACTTTTGAGCATTCTCATTTCACTGATTATTTGGACGATTGGGTCACTGGACTCGTAGTGACCAGGACAATGCTTGTAAATAGTTAATATTAATGACTACAGAACGAAAACCGTCTGGCGTGGACGAAGATGAGGTCCAAAAGGGAGACCAGCCATGCCTTGTAGCCCGCCCCAGGCCTACGTTGAGGGTTTGAGACGGGTCCCTCATATTGTACTTTGCTAGGGTGAAAAAGGACACCCCATTTCAAGACTTCGCCAAAAATTCATATTTGCTTGTAAAAATGATTGTAAATAGTTATAATATGTTTTCTTTTATGTTTCCTCAGTCCAGGAGTAATGAATTGCACTAGGGGGAATGTGGCACCCCAGGAGTACGGTTGCCACAGTGACCTTGCCTCCCTCCAGGGGGGAGTGATGTCATGCCTGAAAGCAAGGAATGATCCCTTTAACAAATAACACACAGCATACACTTTTCCTACTCCAGACCAGAAGGGGGAGCTCTAACACCTGATTTTAAGGGAGCTTCCCTGGAATAGTCTGGCTGGGGGAGGAGTTAGTTAGTTAGTGTCTGGAGAACAGTTGAGGAAGGACGTGTGTGGGAGACAAGCTGGGGAACTGGGGCTAAAGTTGAGCTCACCCCCAGGTGTGAGCACCAGAAACTGGACCCCGGAGTCCAAGGCTGAGTGGGTAAACTAAAGGTCACTGCTGCCGTCACACATCCCTTTAAGACACCGGCTCGGTATCGAGAACCCCACTGCCCTTGCGGGCGATCCACACCACTACACCGTGACCTGTATACACAGAGTCCTGAGACTGCTACACCGTGACCTGTATACATACAGTCCTGACACCGCTACACCAGGACCTGTATACACACAGTCCAGAGACTGCTACAACCGTGACCTGTATACACACAGTCCTGACACAGCTACACCGTGACCTGTATACACACAGTCCTGACACCACTAATAATAATAATCTTTCTTTTTATATAGCGCTAACATATTCCGCAGCGCTTTACAGTTTGCACACATTATCTACACCACACCACACTGCAGTTTGCACACATTATCTACGCTACACCAGGACCTGTATACACACAGTCCAGACATCGCTACCCCATGACCTGTATACACACAGTCCAGACATCGCTACACCATGACCTGTATACACACAGTCCAGACACCACTAGATTGTAACCTTTATACACACAGTCCAGAGACTGCTACACTGAGACCAGTATACACAGAGTCCAGACACTACTACACCGTGACCTGTATACACACAGTCCTGACACCAGTACACCGTGACCTGTATAAACACAGTCCAGACTCTACTACACTGTGACCTGTATACACACAGTCCTGACACTGCTACACCATGTTCTGTATAAACACAGTTCAGACACCACTACACCGTGACCTGTATAAACACAGTCCAGACACTGCTACACCGTGACCTGTATACACACAGTCCAGACACTACTACACCGTGACCTGTATAAACACAGTCCAGACACTACTACACTGTGACCTGTATACACACAGTCCTGAACACTGCTACACCATGTTCTGTATAAACACAGTTCAGACACCACTACACCGTGACCTGTATAAACACAGTCCAGACACTGCTACACCGTGACCTGTATACACACAGTCCAGACACTACTACACCGTGACCTGTATAAACACAGTCAGACACTACTACACTGTGACCTGTATACACACAGTCCTGACACTGCTACACCATGTTCTGTATAAACACAGTTCAGACACCACTACACCGTGACCTGTATAAACACAGTCCAGACACTGCTACACCGTGACCTGTATACACACAGTCCAGACACTACTACACCGTGACCTGTATAAACACAGTCTAGACACTACTACACTGTGACCTGTATACACACAGTCCTGACACTGCTACACCATGTTCTGTATAAACACAGTTCAGAACACCACTACACCGTGACCTGTATAAACACAGTCCAGACACTGCTACACCGTGACCTGTATACACACAGTCCAGACACTACTACACCGTGACCTGTATAAACACAGTCTAGACACTACTACACTGTGACCTGTATACACACAGTCCTGACACTGCTACACCATGTTCTGTATAAACACAGTTCAACACACACACCGTGACTGTATAAACACAGTCAGACACTACTACCGTGCTTATAAACACAGTCCAGACACTGCTACACCGTGACCTGTATACACACTGTCAATTTTATATGTAGGTGGAGGGCACCACTAATCAAATAAAGGCAATAGGGCTCAACGTGGGTGTGAAAACCGGCATAGCAACAAAAAAAGGAGAAAGAACAGTCATGCCCACATACAAGGGAACACCTCAATTGCATGGAAAAATATGGTACTTTATTAGCAGGTATCAAAATTACATTAGGACAGAAACACATACAAATTTAAAAACATCTAAAATACATAGAAAACAAACCTACATGTATCATTCCTCGATATAAAGGCAATGAAAACCCACCCAAATATTCCCCAAAGCAATGAGCAAATGCAAAGTGGCTCCTGAAAGGATTAATTGTTGATATCATATATTTGATCCACCATGAAGAAATTCATTATAAATGCAAGATGTGCACAGTGCCATGTGGGCCTAGGAAACCCATAGTGACGCATGAGGAAAAATAACCCAAAGTTCCTCACTAAGGCACCAAGAACAGATGAACCAATGAGGCACAAAGAATAAGAGGGCAAATGGTTATCAAGCCCGTTCCTCAAAGAACAGCACACTCACACCAGATCATGTCTGGATCCTGAGCGTCAACGCGGAGCCATGGGAGCAGAGAGGAAGAAGATGGTGGGATAGGTTCCCACGCCTGTCACCACACCAATTGTGGCTCCCTCAGGGAAAAGATAGCATGCTGTGCTCAGCGTCCATGTGACATATATACACATTGAAAGTCATTAAACAGTAGTTCTCCTGTGAAAGGGAGATCAGCGCTTAGTGATTAAGCACATGGAATGATGCGGATGCGGCCATCTTGTCCATGTGGGATTGTCATCTATAAAGTTCAGTGAAAACAATACTGCGCGTGGGTCAAGGATGATCAAAAGCGCGCACGCGCCGTTTCCACAAGGTCAATATCGAAGATATCATATCTTCAATAAAATATCAACAATTAATCCTTTCAGGAGCCACTTTGCATTTGCTCGTTGCTTTGGGGAATATTTGGGTGGGTTTTCATTGCCTTTATATCGAGGAATGATACATGTAGGTTTGTTTTCTATGTATTTTAGATGTTTTTAAATTTGTATGTGTTTCTGTCCTAATGTAATTTTGATACCTGCTAATAAAGTACCATATTTATCCATGCAATTGAGGTGTTCCCTTGTCTGTATACACATTGTCCAGATATTACTACACCGTGACCTGTATACACACAGTCCTGACACAAGTACACCGTGACCTGTATACACTCATTCCAGACACCGCTACACCATGACCCTTATACACAGAATCCGGACACAGCTATACTGTGACCTGTATACACACAGTCCTGACACCAGTACACCGTGACCTGTATACACTCATTCCAGACACCGCTACACCATGACCCTTATACACAGAATCCGGACACAGCTATACTGTGACCTGTATACACACAGTCCTGACACAAGTACACCGTGACCTGTATACACTCATTCCAGACACCGCTACACCATGACCCTTATACACAGAATCCGGACACAGCTATACTGTGACCTGTATACACACAGTCCTGACACAAGTACACCGTGACCTGTATACACTTGTGTAGCCCTGGTGTTAGGCACACGCAGTACCCTGGAGAGTGTGTGGCGAGACAGCAGTTTAATGCTAAATATCCATTCACTCAACATATACTAGACACACCCTTAGGGTAGTGTAGTTTACTCTTGAGGGAGTGGTCAAGGTGTATGTGTTGGAGTGATTTAGTCGGTGTCCAGACTTCAGAGAGAGAGGTCGTGGAGTCTGTGTCTGGACTTCAGAGAGAGAAGACGTCTGGAGGGAGGAAGCAGTCCAGATTGCTCTATCATCAGTTCGAAAAGTGGAGTCTAGTACAGGTGGTTTAATTCACCTCAGCCTAGTCAGAGCTGTACCTCATCAGCATACATTTGAAGGAAAGAAGAAGTTTAGTGCAGAAAGTCTTCAGTATCCTGTCTAAAGGACGGTATAAGGTTCAGAGACGTGCTCCTGCCTATTGATAACTGAGCATCTGTAACTAACTTTGAAGTAAGGAAAAGAAAGAAGTGACTGCTCGACCCTTGGCTAGTGTGAGTGCTTATGTTACCAGCGAGGACAAGGCGAAAGGCACAGTGGTTTATTGGAATAGTGCTTACGGATTGAAGAAGTCCCGCACATTGCAACCGGTCACTGGGGACCGAAGGATCACTATTGTTACAAGCATAGTGGTAAGAAAACCAGGAATTTACCGGACCTTAGGTCGCGGCAAACAAGCCCCTTATAGTCAGTACGTAACTGGAGTCAGGGGGAGTGAAGACTTTGAGTCAGAGCACGACAAGATAAGAATTCAGCTTCCTCGCAGGAAGGCTCCTAACACAAAGCTGACTGGGCAGTACAGCTAAGGATTAGCTGGAGTTAATTGAGGGAACTACGCTTCAGGCTGGTTGTACTCATTGTGTGGAAAGTAAAGGAGGCCCCTAACTTGTCCAGCTGCTGTCTCAAGATACACTCTCCTTGGATCAGCCTCCCTGGGACCTGCCTTATCATCTTGCAAGTAAAGGTATGGAAAGACACTGACCGTGTGAGACTGAGTTATTATTGCATGCCTGCACAATCCCTACCTAACTACCGACCTGAGGGAAGAGTCCACCTGTAGGGGACCCGACATCTAGCTGCCTCACCATCCCCTCAGAGATCTACAGCAGCGCTGGTACATATTACCAGAATACTACAGGTGGCGTCACGAGTTGTATATAAATCTATCCCCTGTAAATATATCCCCAACATACGCCAGACCGCCAGGGCCACAGACCGAGCCACAGCTACCTGTGACAAATCCCCATAGACTTCCATGGGCTCGGCTCTGAGTACCCCATTGCCCTGGTAATCCACAATTGTGGTGGCGGGTCGACACAAAACTTTGGCGTCACGAACAGGATGCGAAACTCGCAGAATTGCGAGCCCTGTGTGCCTAAGGAATTGTTTTTGTGAAGAAGGACTGTTTGCACTTTTGGCGCCAAAATCGCCATTTTTGTCGCCATATTCGCGCCCTCAGGCGCTGGAGAAGAAGGTGGGCGTACCTTCGTGGGCGTCTACCCCCCAGTGGCGCGAAGAAAATGCCTGCCCTCTCAAAGTGCTATTACAACATGCGGTCCTGCCCTACAGCAAAGGAGGTCCGCCTCCTCTTCACCTTCCCTGCGAGGAGGAGGAGACGCAAACCCCACCTCCACGGAAGAGACCGGATGTCTCCGCAGGAGAAGAGAGAATCTTCTGGAACATCATGGAGGCAGGACGTGTGCAGCCGAGCAGGGAAGCGGAGGAAGGCAGGCCCCGTGCCCCAGCCAAGCTGCCACCAACACCGGAGTTATCCGTGATCCTGCACCTGCAGCAGGCGTTGCTAGAAACAAAAGAAGAAAATGCACGCCTGAAGAAGATGGTCCAGCACCAACCTGGCTTTGAAGAGATCGAGAGACGCCGGCGTACCCTGGAGCAGCGGAGGCTGTGGGACACGGTGATCTCTCCCCTCAACGACCCCCCACGATTTCAATTACCGAAGATTCTGCTGCCCAAGGCGAAGGAGCAACCGGAGGCTGCCCCCGAAAGTACCGATCCTGATCCCACCGGTGAAGCGGTGGAGGCGAAGGAGGTTGAGGAGGTACCGCCAGTTCCGGAACGCCCGCCCGGCCAGGAGGCCGCAGCAGATGATCGGTCCCCGACAGGGACACCGGAGGGGTCCTGTCCGTCAATGATGGAGCAGCAACAGCAGCAGGTTAGTGCGTCCCCAACTGAGCCATTGCGCACACCTGCTTCCTGCTCTGCATCACATCAGCATTGTGCATCGGCATCGCCCCCTGCGTACACCTCTGCATCGCAACTAGCGACCCAGATTTCATCGCAAAGGAAAGCCACCTCTACATCGCAACATGCGACCCAGTCTCAATCGCAATCCATGACACGGTCCATATCGTTAACTGTGATTGAAACGCAATCGGTGTCACGTGAGGAGAATGTACCCGTTGCGCCCCTAGAGGTTCGCACGAGAACTGTGGCGACTCAGACCCTAATCGCAGCGCATGATTTGCTAGTCCTGGGATCTAGGGCCCATTGCATTGTTCCAGCCCCCGGGGTGGAAAGTGTATTATTTGAAAATGAATAGATAGAAAAGAAGAATCGGTGAGATCCATATCGGGTCTACCATAAGTAGAAAGTTTGAAAATGTTTTATAAGTTTTTGCACCAGTTGAAAAGTACAACGTATATGATGCATATATATTTTGCTAACCGTAGAATGCCCGGCTGGGTAAACAGTAACCAGAAAAAGTTTTGCACTTTAGTATAATAATGTGATATTATATTTATGTCTTTGGTTTTACAATGGACTTTGAGGTTGAGGACTGTGCCAACCCAGAACTTACTTGTACATAGTTGCGCTTCGGTGCCTTATCTTGGTTTTACATAAACCAGCACAACTACCTCTGAAAACAAAACCCGTGTGGTGTGGCACTGAGTGAGTCTGCAATCGGATGTCCTGCAGCCCACCCAGGACCTACGTTGAAGGTTTGGTGCGGGTCCTTCACAAGAATATTGTATATTTATTGAATGCTATTTAATATTTGTATTTCTATAATGTTTGCAACGTTCAAGATTTCCTCACCTCCCGGATGGGACGAACCAATGTTAACTGTTTAATGTTTTCTTGCATAAACAAAATGTCTCTTTTGTATTTTACAGCCCGGGAGTGCTGTCTTTTACCA
Source organism: Oophaga sylvatica (assembly GCA_033576555.1). Taxonomy (NCBI): domain Eukaryota; kingdom Metazoa; phylum Chordata; class Amphibia; order Anura; family Dendrobatidae; genus Oophaga; species Oophaga sylvatica. The sequence continues at coordinate 92,423 of JARQOD010001130.1, read as the reverse complement.
TGGGGGAATGTGTAGCCCTGGTGTTAGGCACACGCAGTACCCTGGAGAGTGTGTGGCGAGACAGCAGTTTAATGCTAAATATCCATTCACTCAACATATACTAGACACACCCTTAGGGTAGTGTAGTTTACTCTTGAGGGAGTGGTCAAGGTGTATGTGTTGGAGTGATTTAGTCGGTGTCCAGACTTCAGAGAGAGAGGTCGTGGAGTCTGTGTCTGGACTTCAGAGAGAGAAGACGTCTGGAGGGAGGAAGCAGTCCAGATTGCTCTATCATCAGTTCGAAAAGTGGAGTCTAGTACAGGTGGTTTAATTCACCTCAGCCTAGTCAGAGCTGTACCTCATCAGCATACATTTGAAGGAAAGAAGAAGTTTAGTGCAGAAAGTCTTCAGTATCCTGTCTAAAGGACGGTATAAGGTTCAGAGACGTGCTCCTGCCTATTGATAACTGAGCATCTGTAACTAACTTTGAAGTGAAGGAAAAGAAAGAAGTGACTGCTCGACCCTTGGCTAGTGTGAGTGCTTATGTTACCAGCGAGGACAAGGCGAAAGGCACAGTGGTTTATTGGAATAGTGCTTACGGATTGAAGAAGTCCCGCACATTGCAACCGGTCACTGGGGACCGAAGGATCACTATTGTTACAAGCATAGTGGTAAGAAAACCAGGAATTTACCGGACCTTAGGTCGCGGCAAACAAGCCCCATATAGTCAGTACGTAACTGGAGTCAGGGGGAGTGAAGACTTTGAGTCAGTGCACGACAAGATAAGAATTCAGCTTCCTCGCAGGAAGGCTCCTAACACAAAGCTGACTGGGCAGTACAGCTAAGGATTAGCTGGAGTTAATTGAGGGAACTACGCTTCAGGCTGGTTGTACTCATTGTGTGGAAAGTAAAGGAGGCCCCTAACTTGTCCAGCTGCTGTCTCAAGATACACTCTCCTTGGATCAGCCTCCCTGGGACCTGCCTTATCATCTTGCAAGTAAAGGTATGGAAAGACACTGACCGTGTGAGACTGAGTTATTATTGCATGCCTGCACAATCCCTACCTAACTACCGACCTGAGGGAAGAGTCCCACCTGTAGGGGACCCGACATCTAGCTGCCTCACCATCCCCTCAGAGATCTACAGCAGCGCTGGTACTAATTACCAGAATACTACAGGTGGCGTCACGAGTTGTATATAAATCTATCCCCTGTAAATATATCCCCAACATACGCCAGACCGCCAGGGCCACAGACCGAGCCACAGCTACCTGTGACAAATCCCCATAGACTTCCATGGGCTCGGCTCTGAGTACCCCATTGCCCTGGTAATCCACAATTGTGGTGGCGGGTCGACACACACTCATTCCAGACACCGCTACACCATGACCTATATACACACAGTCTAGACATTACTACACCATGACCTGTGTAGACACTGTCCAGACACTACTACACCATGACCTGTGTAGACACTGTCCAGACACTACTACACCATGACCTGTGTAGACACAGTCCAGACACCGCTACACCATGACCTATATACACACAGTCTAGACATTACTACACCGTGACCTGTGTAGACACAGTCCAGACTCTGTTTGGTCTTTAGCTTTTGGTTCTCCCAAGTACGACATGCTTTTCTTCCCTGTCACATGCTTTTGTCTCTGTTGGTCCCTGGTCTGTCTTTGAATATGGTCTCTAGTTTTGTTTAATTCTTGATTATGGTTTTCATGACTATCAGCACAGAATGACTGTTCGACCCAAGTAGAGGAGCTCAAAGCATCATGGAGGCTAATCATTTAAGTGCCCTTTCCCACCTAGTAAGGTGCACTGAAGTTGTTGGTCACACCAAGGGAGTGTCGAGTACCTGCGCTTGGTTTGAACTGCCATTCTGTGCTAACAGACTCATTCTAACCATTACTTTATCCTTAGTTGACCCCTGGTTTGCTCTAGGTGGACTCTGGCCTTAGTTAGTCGTTAGTTATGGGTTGCATGACCTCACCCTGGTCCTGGGCTCAGTTGCCTCCCCTGGTCCTGGGCTCAGTGGACCCCATGGTCCTAGGCTCAGTGGACCCCATGGTCCTGGGCTCAGTGGGACTCCATTCATCCAGGGCTCAGTGGGACTCCATTGGTCCCGGGCTCAGTGCACGCTCCTTATCCTGGGGTCAGTGGACCCCTCTGGACCTGGGCTCAATAGATTTCTTGGTCCTGGGCTCAGTGGGCCCCTTTCAGTTTTGGGTCCCTTGGTTCTGAGCCCAATGGACCCCCCTGGTCCTGGACTCAGTGGACCCCCATGGTCTTGGGCTAAGTGGGATTCCACTGGTACTGGGCTCAGTTGCCCCCTTGTCCTGGGTTCAGTGCCTCCCTCCAATCCTGGACTCTGTGGGCCCCCATTGTCCTTATCTCAGTGGCCTCCTTGTCCTTGGCTCAGTGAGCCCCCTAATCCTGAGCTCAGTAGCCCCTTCTGGTTCTTGGCTCAGTTGCTTCTTGTCCTTGGCTCAGTGGGCCCCCTTCAGTTTTGGGTCTCCTTGGTTCTGGGCCCAGTGGACTCCCATGGTATTGGATTCAATGGAGCCCCATGGTACTGGGCTCAGTGGACCTCCATGGTCCTGGGTTCAGTGGGATTTCCCTGATACTGGGCTCAATTGCCCCCTTTTCCTGGGTTCAATGCCTCCCCCCAGTCCTGGAATCTGTGGGCCCCTTTTCCTGGGCTCTGTGGGTCCCTGTTATCCTTAGCTCAGTGGCCTCCTTGTCTTTGGATCAGTGGGCACCCTAATCCTGAGCTCAGTAGTCCCTCCTGGTTCTGGGCTTAGTTGCTTCCTTGTCCTTGGCTCAGTGGGCCTCCTTTGGTTTGGGGTCCCCTTGGTTCTGAGCCCAGAGGACTCCTCGGACTCAGTGGACCCCATGGTCCTGGACTAAGTAGACCATCATGGCCCTGGGCTCAGTGGACCCCAATGGTCCTGGGTTCAGTGGGATTCCCCTGGTACTGGGTCAATTTCCCCCCTGCCCTTAGTTCAGTGCCCCTCATTCCTGGACTATGTGGGCCCCTTATCCTGGGCTTTTTGGGCCCCCATTGTCCATAGCTCAGTGGCCTCCTTGTCCTTGGCTTAGTGGGCCTCCTAATTCTGGGCTCAGTGGTCACTCCTTTTTCTCGGCTCAGTTGCTTCCTTGTCCTTGGCTCAGTGGTCCCCCCTGGTCCTGGAATCATTTGCCCCTTGTTCTGTGCTCAGTTGGCCCCCTAATCCTGGGCTCAGAGGTCCCCCCGGCCCTTGGCTCAGTTTCCCTCTGTCCCTGGCTCAGTGGGCCCAGGCTATCCCGCTCTGTGTATATTACCTTGCGCCAGACAAGGCCCCAGTATCATGAAGAGTGTGATCACGGCAGTCTCCATCGTCCTCTCATTACTTCTCCTTTCTCAGTCAGGAAGTGTCACAATCCTCTGTTTCTTGTAATGGAGGCGACGTCTTCCTGCCTCCATCCTCCCTGATTGCGGTCAGACCCAGAAGGGGGACACAGTGGACGAAAATACCAGCAGCACAAAAGTGAAGCCCCCGACTAACCCATTATTATTATTATTATTATTAGTAGTATTTATTTATATAGCGCCATTGATTCCATGGTGCTGTACATGAGAAGGTGTCACATACAAATTACAGGTGTCACTTACAGTAAACTAACAATGACAGACTGATACAGAGGGGAGAGGACCCGGCCCTTTCGGGCTTACATTCTACAGGATTGTGGGGCAGGAGACAGTAGGTCGGGGGGTTGCAGCAGTTCCAGTGATGGTTGAGGCCATATCTCTGGTAGTGTGAGGAGGTAGCAGGGTCATTGCAGGCTGTAGGCTTTCCTGAAGAGGTGGGTTTTCAGGTTCCGTCTGAAGGATCTGATTGTGTTTGATAGTCGGACGTGTTGGGGCAAAGAATTCCAGAGGATGGGGGATATTCGGGAGAAGTCTTGGAGGCGGTTGGGTGAGGAGCGAATAAGTGTGGAGGAGAGAAGGAGGTCTTGGGAGGATCGGAGATTACGTGAGGGAAGGTATCGGGAGATTAGTACAGAGATATATGGAGGAGACAGGTTATAGATGGCCTTGTAGGTCACTATTAGTAATTTGAACTGGATACGCTGAGGGAATGGGAGCCAGTGAAGAGATTTGCAGAGGGGAGAAGTGGAGGAGTAGCGAGGAGAGAGATGAATTAGTCGTGCAGCAGAGTTAAGGATGGACTGGAGAGGTGCGAGGGTGTTAGCAGGGAGGCCAGAGAAAAGGGTGTTGCAGTAGTCGAGATGGGAGATGATGACGGCATGCACAATCATTTTAGTAGATTGAGGGTTGAGGAAAGGACGGATTCTGGAAATATTTTTGAGCTGAAGGCGACAGGAGGTAGAAAGAGCTTGGATGTGCGGTTTGAAGGACAGGGCAGAGTCAGACCTCCTGGTGCAACTCGCCACACAGCACTACACGCAAGACTGCTCCAACAGCAGCTATCACAGGCCAGATCCAGAGCCTGGGCAGCATGGTGGCTCAGTGGTTAGCACTGAATTATATATAGGGCAGCACGATGTGTCAGTGGTTAGCACTGTATTATATATAGGGCAGTATAGGGGCTCAGTGGTTATCACTGTATGGTGGCTCAGTGGTTAGCACTGAATTATATATAGGGCAGCACGATGGCTCAGTGGTTACCACTGTATGGTGGCTCAGTGGTTAGCACTGTATTATATATAGGGCAGTATAGGGGCTCAGTGGTTACCACTGTATGATGGTGTGTCGACCCGCCACCACAATTGTGGGTTACCAGGGCAATGGGGTACTCAGAGCCGAGCCCGTAGAAGTCTATGGGGATTGTCACAGGTAGCTGTGGCTCGGTCTGTGGCCCTGGCGGTCTGGCGTATGTTGGGGAATATTTACAGGGGATAGATTTATATACAGTTCGTGACGCCACCTGTAGTATTCTGGTAATTTGTACCAGCGCTGCTGTAGATCTCTGAGGGGATGGTGATGCAGCTAGATGTCGGGTCCCCTACAGGTGGGACTCTTCCCTCAGGTCGGTAGTTAGGTAGGGATTGTGCAGGCATGCAATAATAACTCAGTCTCACACGGTCAGCGTCTTTCCATACCTTTACTTGCAAGATGGTAAGGCAGGTCCCAGGGAGGCTGATCCAAGGAGAGTGTATCTTGAGACAGCAGCTGGACAAGTTAGGGCCTCCTTTACTTTCCACACAATGAGTACAACCAGCCTGAAGCGTAGTTCCCTCAATTAACTCCAGCTAATCTATAGCTGTACCGCCCAGCCAGTTTTGTGTTAGGAGCCTTCCAATTGATGAAACTAGGTTCCTGCTTTTGTCTGCGCTTGACTCAAAGTCCCTATTCCACCTGACTCCAGTTACGTACTGACTATATGGGGCTTGTTTGCCGCGACCTAAGGTCCGGTAAATTCCTGGTTTTCTTACCACTATGCTTGTAACAATAGTGATCCTTCGGTCCCCAGTGACCGGTAGCAATGTGCAGGACTTCTTCAATCCGTAAGCACTATTCCAATAAACCACTGTGCCTTTCGCCTTGTCCTCGCTGGTAACATAAGCACTCACACTAGCCAAGAGTCGAGTAGTCACTTCTTTCTTTTCCTTCACTTCAAAGTTAGTTACAGATGCTCAGTTATCAATAGGCAGGAGCACGTCTCTGAACCTTACACCGTCCTTTAGACAGGATACTGAAGACTTTCTGCACTAAACTTCTTCTTTCCTTCCAGTGTATTCTGATGAGGTACAGCTCTGACTAGGCTGAGGTGAATTAAACCACCTGTACTAGACTCCACTTTCCGAACTGATGATAGAGCAATCTGGACTGCTTCCTCCCTCCAGACGTCTTCTCTCTCTGAAGTCCAGGCACAGACTTCTCGACCTTTCCCTCTGAAGTCTGGACACCGACTCAATCACTCTAACACATACACCTTGACCAATCCCTCAAGAGTAAACTGCACTACCCTAAGGGTGTGTCTAGTATATGTTGAGTGAATGGATATTTAGCATTAAACTGCTGTCTCGCCACACACTCTCCAGGGTACTGCGTGTGCCTAACACCAGGGCTACACATTCCCCCATGGTAAAAGACAGCACTCCCGGGCTGTAAAATACAAAAGAGACATTTTGTTTATGCATGAAAACATTAAACAGTAAACATTGGTTCGTCCCATCCGGGAGGTGAGGATATCTTGAACGTTGCAAACATTATAGAAATACAAATATTAAATAGCATTCAATAAATATACAATATTCTTGTGAAGGACCCGCACCAAACCTTCAACGTAGGTCCTGGGTGGGCTGCAGGACATCCAAATGCAGACCTCACTCAGTGCCACACCACACGGGTTTTTGTATTCAGAGGTAGTTGTGCTGGTTTATGTAAAACCAAGATAAGGCACCGAAGCGCAACTATGTACAAATAAGTTCTGGGTTGGCACAGTCCTCAACCTCCAAGTCCATTGTAAAACCAAAGACATAAATATAATATCACATTATTATACTAAAGTGCAAAACTTTTTCTGGTTACCCAGCCGGGCATTCTACGGTTAGCAAAATATATATGCATTATATATATACTCTTCAACGGGTGCAAAATTTTATAAAACATTTCTGAAACTTTCTACAATATTACTTATGGTAGATCCTATATGGATCTCACCGATTCTTCTTTACTATTTATTCATTTTCAAATAATACACTTTCCACCCCGGGGGCTGGAACAATGCAATGGGCCCTAGATCCCAGGACTAGCAAATCATGCGCTGCGATTAGGGTCTGGGTCGCCACAGTTCTCGTGCGAACCTCTAGGGGCGCAACGGGTACATTCTCCTCACGTGACACCGATTGCGTTTCAATCACAGTTAACGATATGGACCGTGTCATGGATTGCGATTTAGACTGGGTCGCTAGTTGCGATGTAGATTTGACTTTCATTTGCGATGCACTTGCAGGGGGCGATGCTGGGGCACGGCCGAATACTTCTTGAGCTAGAGACGGGGACGCTGCGGTAGTGGTGACGTTACCTGCGTCGGGGACGGGGTCACGGACGATGGTGACGTTAAGGGCATACCATCCCTTCATTCCCCAATGCCGTGTGTACGTGACGATGTCTCCGTTTACTAAGTCCCTCCCGGGATGGCCTTGCGGTAGGTGGGATTCTACGTCACGCCTGCTGACAAAGACCCCTGGGTAGAGGCCCGGTTCACGGATGAAGCCCCAGCCCTTCCGGAGCTGGAACTCAGTCACACACCCCTGCCGCCGCGGTTCCCTCAGGGTACCTTTCTCTCTCCGGACACTCTCTTTGTCCGCGATCAGCTCTGCATGTTGTCGCTGACGATTCCGCTGAGCTTCCCGCTCTTCCTCCTGCTGGCGTTTCTGCTTCTCCTCACGACGCTGCCACTCATGTTCCCACTGGGCGGTATAGGCGACGTCATCCAGGCGCGCCATCTCGTCCCAGTCGACGTCTGGTAACGACGGACAGGACCCCTCCGGTGTCCCTGCCGGGGACCGATCATCTGCTGCGGCCTCCTGGCCGGGCGGGCGTTCCGGAACTGGCGGTACCTCCTCAACCTCCTTCGCCTCCACCGCTTCACCGGTGGGATCAGGATCGGTACTTTCGGGGGCAGCCTCCGGTTGCTCCTTCGCCTTGGGCAGCAGAATCTTCGGTAATTGAAATCGTGGGGGGTCGTTGAGGGGAGAGATCACCGTGTCCCACAGCCTCCGCTGCTCCAGGGTACGCCGGCGTCTCTCGATCTCTTCAAATCCAGGTTGGTGCTGGACCATCTTCTTCAGGCGTGCATTTTCTTCTTTTGTTTCTAGCAACGCCTGCTGCAGGTGCAGGATCACGGATAACTCCGGTGTTGGTGGCAGCTTGGCTGGGGCACGGGGCCTGCCTTCCTCCGCTTCCCTGCTCGGCTGCACACGTCCTGCTTCCATGATGTTCCAGAAGATTCTTTCTTCTTCCTGCGGAGACATCCGGTCTCTTCCGTGGAGGTGGGGTTTGCGTCTCCTCCTCCTCGCAGGGAAGGTGAAGAGGAGGCGGACCTCCTTTGCTGTAGGGCAGGACCGCATGTTGTAATAGCACTTTGAGAGGGCCGGCATTTTCTTCGCGCCACAGGGGGGTAGACGCCCACGAAGGTACGCCCACCTTCTTCTCCAGCGCCTGAGGGCGCGAATATGGCGACAAAAATGGCGATTTTGGCGCCAAAAGTGCAAACAGTCCTCTTTCACAAAAACAATTCCTTAGGCACACAGGGCTCACAATGATGCAAGTTTCGTATCCTGTTCGTGACGCCAAGTTTTTGTGTCGACCCGCCACCACAATTGTGGGTTACCAGGGCAATGGGGTACTCAGAGCCGAGCCCGTAGAAGTCTATGGGGATTGTCACAGGTAGCTGTGGCTCGGTCTGTGGCCCTGGCGGTCTGGCGTATGTTGGGGGAATATTTACAGGGGATAGATTTATATACAGTTCGTGACGCCACCTGTAGTATTCTGGTAATTTGTACCAGCGCTGCTGTAGATCTCTGAGGGGATGGTGAGGCAGCTAGATGTCGGGTCCCTTACAGGTGGGACTCTTCCCTCAGGTCGGTAGTTAGGTAGGGATTGTGCAGGCATGCAATAATAACTCAGTCTCACACGGTCAGCGTCTTTCCATACCTTTACTTGCAAGATGGTAAGGCAGGTCCCAGGGAGGCTGATCCAAGGAGAGTGTATCTTGAGACAGCAGCTGGACAAGTTAGGGGCCTCCTTTACTTTCCACACAATGAGTACAACCAGCCTGAAGCGTAGTTCCCTCAATTAACTCCAGCTAATCCATAGCTGTACCGCCCAGCCAGTTTTGTGTTAGGAGCCTTCCAATTGATGAAACTAGGTTCCTGCTTTTGTCTGCGCTTGACTCAAAGTCCCTATTCCACCTGACTCCAGTTACGTACTGACTATATGGGGCTTGTTTGCCGCGACCTAAGGTCCGGTAAATTCCTGGTTTTCTTACCACTATGCTTGTAACAATAGTGATCCTTCGGTCCCCAGTGACCGGTAGCAATGTGCAGGACTTCTTCAATCCGTAAGCACTATTCCAATAAACCACTGTGCCTTTCGCCTTGTCCTCGCTGGTAACATAAGCACTCACACTAGCCAAGGGTCGAGTAGTCACTTCTTTCTTTTCCTTCACTTCAAAGTTAGTTACAGATGCTCAGTTATCAATAGGCAGGAGCACGTCTCTGAACCTTACACCGTCCTTTAGACAGGATACTGAAGACTTTCTGCACTAAACTTCTTCTTTCCTTCCAGTGTATTCTGATGAGGTACAGCTCTGACTAGGCTGAGGTGAATTAAACCACCTGTACTAGACTCCACTTTCCGAACTGATGATAGAGCAATCTGGACTGCTTCCTCCCTCCAGACGTCTTCTCTCTCTGAAGTCCAGGCACAGACTTCTCGACCTCTCCCTCTGAAGTCTGGACACCGACTCAATCACTCTAACACATACACCTTGACCACTCCCTCAAGAGTAGACTGCACTACCCTAAGGGTGTGTCTAGTATATGTTGAGTGAATGGATATTTAGCATTAAACTGCTGTCTCGCCACACACTCTCCAGGGTACTGCGTGTGCCTAACACCAGGGCTACACAATGGCTCAGTGATTACCACTGTATTACAATGAAGGAAATGATTATTTGTTCCTTTGCTGATTTTGTAAGTTTGCCCACTGAGAAATACATGAACAGTCTATAATTTCAAGGGTAAGTTAATTTTAACATTGGGAGATAGAATATCAAAATTAAAATCCAGAAAATCACATACCGTATTTTTCGCTTTGTAAGACGCACTTTTATTTCCCCCAAATTGGGGGGAAATGGGGTTGCGTGTTACAATCCGAATAGTGAAAAACAACAGGGAAAAATGTGAAAAAAATATTTCTTTCTGAGGGGCTGGTGGCAGCTGCGGAGCAGATTGGTAGAAGGCAGGGTCACCAGTGGGGCAATGCAGCAGGCATGGAGCTAGGGGTGTCGACACAGTTATCGGCGGTGTTCGGCTGTATGCGGGCAGCATAGTGCAGGCCGGCGCCATTGCACTTCTGGTATCAGGCTGCGAGTTTCAGGTTTCCGGACTGAGCGCCTTTGCCTACCACACAGGACTTCAAGAAAATGGCCGCCAAACCAGCGCATGCGCAGATGGAGAGCTCGGACACTGAGCTCTCGATCTGCACAGGCGCTGCAGTAGTTCTTGGCAATAGCTTGCAGCAGGCAGAATTCTGGGCTCCAAACACAAAAAAGCACAGTAAAACCAAAAAGTACTCTGTTGCAAAAAAGTATAACAGTAAACAGCAAGTGCCAATAAAAAGATGGAAAAACACAGGGTATTTGGTTAATACGTTTTTTTGCAAAAAACGTATATTAAGCCGCTCTACCAAACGTCAAGGTTGTAATGTATGTAGTACAGTTCATATAGCGTCTTGTGCTTGGGTGCGATGAAAACACAGGAGTCACAGGTTTGATATAGAAAAGTCCTGTATTACTTCATACAAGTTGGCAGAAATAGTCACATAGTTTGCAGACACAGAAACAGGAGACACAGCAGGCCAGAGTAATCCAAGCTCAGCAATCACTCTCCAATACAGATTCAGGATCTTCTTCTCTGTTACCGTAAGTCCATGCAAACATGGGTCTTTCAAAGAGCAGGGTTCAGAGTCCACAAGTGCTTCAGAGTTCCTCAGTAGGAATAGCTGGAGTACAAGGTCCAAGGCTTACAGGAGTCAAGTCACAGGTTCACTGCAGGCTAGATTCTGAAGCACTGATTGCTCAGCTGTGGCTGCTTAAGAAGCAAAGGAGAGAATCAGGGCGGGAACATGCAAGCTGGAAACTCCATTTTGACTGAGGGCAAGATAGCTGCAGCAAGACAGAAAGTAAAATGGCTGACGAACAAACTGAGTTTCAAGAAACATGTACATAGAACCTTACATTACTCCCCCCTTAAGGACAACCTCCGGATGACCTCAGACCAGGCTTGTGTGGGTACCTCTGATGAAACTGACGGAGCAAGCGAGGAGCATTAACGTTATTGACCGGTTCCCATGAGTTGTCCTCCACTGGGTAGCCCTGCCATTTAATCAGATATTGTAACTGATTTCTATACAACCTGGAATCTAAAATCCTTTCCACCACAAATTCTTCCTGACCATCGACTAGCACTGGGTCAGGGCAAGGAGAGGAACGTCCAGGAAACGTATTGGGTGTCGCAGCCTTTAGTAGGGATACATGAAAGACAGGGTGGATTCTCATAGTTCTGGGCAGTTGAAGACGACAAACAACGGCACTTATAATTTTACTGATTTTATAGGGTCCAATGTACTTATGTCCCAACTTAGACGATGGAATCCTTAACTTAAGATTTCTGGTTGACAGCCAGATCAAGTCTCCTACCTTGAAAGCTGGTGCAGGTTTACGAAATTTATCTGCTGCTTTCTTGTACCTTTCTTGAGCCGATTCCAGATTTTCCTTTAGAAGATCCATATTCTTCTGTAAAGACGTGATTCTTTCAGCCACTGCTGGTAAAGGCGTTTCTATGGGAAATCGTGGTAGAATGTTAGGATGATAACCTAGATTAGAGTAAAAAGGAGACTGTTTAGTGGAGGCACTCTGAGAGTTGTTATACGAGAACTCAGCTAATGGAAGTAGATCCACCCAATCATCCTGTAGGTGGCAGATAAAGCAGCGGAGATACTGCTCCAGGGTTTGATTGGTTCGTTCGGTCTGTCCATTAGTCTGGGGATGAAAAGCAGAAGAAAGGTTTACTTTAATGTCCAATGCTGCACAGAAATTTTGCCAAAACCTAGAAGTGAATTGCACCCCTCGATCCGAAATAACCTCATCCGGTACTCCATGTAAGCGAAACACATCTTTAATCATCAAATCTGATGTCTGTTTTGCAGTGGGTAAGCCGACACAAGGGATAAAATGAGCTGCCTTTGTTAGACGGTCAACCACCACTAGAATGGTGTTCTTCCCCTGAGAGGTTGGTAACTCCACAATGAAGTCCATAGAAATGGATCCCCACGGGCGGGACGGGGTGGTTTAGAGGCTGTAACAGACCAGTTGGTGAGGAGCGAGGTGATTTGCATCTTGCACAGACCTCACATGAAGTGACATAATTCAAAACATCCTTCCTGCAAGTGGGCCACCAAAAGAAACGAGAAAGAAATTCCTGTGTCTTTAGAATTCCTCTATGCCCAGCTATCTTGGAATCGTGAATGAGTTGCAATACTCTCAATCTGACTGTTTCAGGAATATACAGGCGTTGTCCCTGAATCCACACACCATTCTTAAAGACAAGACTTACGTCCCTTGGGGTTGTGCCAAAAAGGAATCCGCATGGTATGCTTCCTTGATGTCCTTAAGTAGGTCTTGATTATGAATTACTCCTAGGAATCTAGAGTCAGGAAGAATAGTCTTAGGAGGAGTAATTGGACGTGTCTCTGCTGAGTAAATCCTAGAGAGTGCATCAGCCTTTCCATTGCGCGATCCTGGTCTATAAGAGATGATAAAATTAAATTGGTTTAAGAAAAGATTCCAGCGAGCCTGGCGAGGAGTCAGGCACTTAGCCGACCTGATAAACTCAAGGTTACGATGGTCTGTCAGGACGACTATTTGCTGTGCAGCTCCCTGAAGAAGGTGTCTCCATTCTTTGAAGGCGGCAATAATGGCTAACAACTCTCTATTGCCCACATCATAGTTCCTCTCAGCCGAAGACAACTGCTGGGAAAAGAAGGCACAGGGATGCAAGACATTCTTCTCACCTGTTCTCTGACCGAGTATAGCTCCAACGGCACAGTCTGAAGCATCCACCTCTATTATGAAGGCAAGCTCGGGATTGGGATGTACTAGGATAGGTGCAGTGGTAAATTTATCTTTTAGACGGGAAAATGCTTCCTGGGCTTGGGGAGTCCAGGAAAACCTAGACTCTTTCCGGGTAAGTTGAGTGATAGGTGACACTACCTCAGAGAAATTTCTAATGAAACGTCTATAGAAGTTGGCAAACCCGATGAAGCGCTGTACCTCCTTCACATTTCTAGGACTTGGCCAATCCTTGATGGCTTGGGTTTTGCTTCCATCCATACTAATTCCTTGTGTAGACAGTACATACCCCAGAAATTGAATTTCGGTCCTATGGAATTCACACTTTTCAAGTTTGATGTAAAGATGATTTTGTCTTAGACGTTCCAAGACCATTCTCACATGTCCATGATGTTCCTCTGTGGAGTTAGAAAAAATTAGAATATCATCCAAATAAATTACCACGAATGTATCTAGGAGATCCCTGAAGATGTCATTCACCAAGTGTTGGAAAGTGGCTGGGGCGGTACTCAGACCAAAAGGCATAACTAGATATTCAAAGTGTCCATAGCGTGACCTGAATGCAGTCTTCCATTCATCCCCAGGTCTAATACGGACTAAGTTATAGGCCCCACGAAGATCTAGTTTAGAAAAAATTTTGGCATGTCGCACTCTCTCCAATAACTCAGGGATTAAAGGCAATGGATAACGGTTTCTAATAGTAACCTTATTGAGTTCCCTATAGTCTACGCATGGTCTCAGAGATCCATCTTTCTTCTTTACAAAGAAGATGGGTGCACCTGCAGGAGATGAAGAGGGGCGTATGAAGCCCTTGGCTAGATTTTCATCTATGTAATCCTTTAAAGCCTTTAGCTCGGGCCCCGCCAGGGGTAGATCTTTCCAAAAGGTATATCTGCTCCAGGCAATAATTCAATTGGACAATCATATGGACGGTGAGGAGGAAGCTGGTCAGCGTTCTTCTTGTCACATAAATCCACATAGTCCTGGTATACAGCTGGTAGTTCAAGGACTGACATGATTCCTTTAGGACCATAGCAAGCTGAAACTTTTGGACTCATCTGTTTCTCTGGAAAGTGTAATTCCTTGGTCTCCCAGTTAATGGTAGGATTCTGAGCCTGCAGCCATGGTAGCCCTAGAATAATGGGAAAGTGGGGAGAAGAGATAAGCATAAAGGACAGTTTCTCTTGATGATCTTTACCCATAAGAACCCTCAAAGGCTCTGTTTCCTGATCCACTGGTCCAGAGGTCAGCAGGGAGCCATCCACAGTTTCCATCTGTACTGGAGTAGCCTTCTTCACTGAACGTATTCCCTGTTTCAGAGCAAAGGAGACATCCATAAAATTTCCACTTGCCCCTGAGTCGATCATAGCAGAGCTAGACACCCAAGCTGAGTCAACCCAGAGTTTGATGGAAAGAAAGCAATGAGAATTGTTTTTCTTACAACTCAGCTGGGACACCGCTGAGGAAACTTGAAAAATGGCAGCGTTTACACAGTCAACGTCCTCAGAGGTAACGGAGTTTAAGTCCGAGAAATCAAGATCTGTTGCTGCAGATCTCTCTGGAGCCTGAGGCTCGGACCTGACAGATCCCCTCTCGCAACACTCACAATGAATGAGTGCTGCAGTAGTCTTACGAGAACGGCTGGGGCAGTTTATAATGAAGTGCCCTGACTTACCACAATAGAAACATAGATTCTCCTTAAAACGATGTTCCTTGCGTGCATCACTAACCCGTCGTTGTAAAGAGTCTACCTGCATGGGTTCAGGTTCAGGTTCCCGTGTAATCCTACTCAAAGGTTCCTTAGCTGGAGAGGAAGGTAGGAAAAGGTTAGTACGATTGCTTTCGAACCATCTCTCTTGCCTGCGTTCAGTCAGACGAGTATCAATACGGATGCAGTAGTTAATAAAGTCACCTAACGCAGTGGGAGGGTCGGCACGAGCAAGTTCATCCTTAATCAGTGGAGATAACCCCTTTCGAAAAATAGATTTTTTGGCGGAACTGTCCCAGGTGGTATCAAGGGCCCATCTCCTGAAATCCAAGGCATATTCAGCTACCGAGTGCTTACCTTGGCGCAAAGCTAACATGGCTGCTTCAGCTGTTGCACCTCGATTGGGGTCATCAAACACCTGCCCCATGGCTGAAATAAAATCATCAAGGTGATTCAAACAATCATCCTCAGTCTCAATCAGAGGGTTTGCCCACATCAAAGCCTTGTTGGTAAGCAACATAATTATAGTAAGCACTTTAGATCGTTCAGTGGGAAATTGTGAAGCATGTGCGGAAAAAAAAAAGATTGCATTGATTAATAAATCCCCTGAATTTCTCACGTTCACCGCCAAAACGAAAAGGGGGCAACTTGGGAATCCCAGCACTCGGGGCTACGGCAGGAGCCTGGACTCGCCCCTCTAGAACCTCAATCCTGGCTCGCAAATCCTGGGTAGTCTGTCCAACCACTTGCAAATTGTGATTATTGAGGTCCTGTAGATTTGTAAAACGGGTCTTTATATTCTGCAAATCTGCAAGGATATTATCAGTCACTCCGCAAAGTTCCTTTATGCGGGCCTCCATTTTCCAGATCTTTTAAGACAGGATTACTGGAAGAAGAGGAGAGAAAAAAAAAAACAATAGTGTTCACCTGTGGCAACACTGCAGAGAGAAAAAAAAATTAAGGGAACTGCTCACCTGGAATGGTTGTGAGAAGTCACAACCACTATCATCACAGAAAGTTTCAACCAGACATCTGATATCCAGAGTTACAGCAGACAAAAAAGAGAAAAGAAAGGAAAAAAAAAAACAATAGTGTTTACCTGTGGTAACACTGCAAAAAGAAAAAACTTAAGGGAATTGCTCACCTGGAATGGTTGTGAGAAGTCACAACCACTGTCATCACAGAAAGTACAACCGGATGTCTGATATCCACAGTACAGCAGACACAGCCTTTCCAGACCCAGCAGACACTAACGTTTTGGCTTCAGAATCTTGTAATGTATGTAGTACAGTTCATATAGTGTCTTATGCTTGGGTGCGATGAAAATACATGAGACACAGGTTTGATATAGAAAAGTCCTGTATTACTTCATACAAGTTGGCAGAAATAGTCACACAGTTTGCAGACACAGAAACAGGAGACACAGCAGGCCAGAGTAATCCAAGCTCAGCAATCACTCTCCAATACAGATTCAGGATCTTCTTCTCTGTTACCGTAAGTCCATGCAAACGTGGGTCTTTCAAAGAGCAGGGTTCAGAGTCCACAAGTGCTTCAGAGTTCCTCAGTAGGAATAGCTGGAGTACAAGGTCCAAGGCTTACAGGAGTCAAGTCACAGGTTCACTGCAGGCTAGATTCTGAAGCACTGATTGCTCAGCTGTGGCTGCTTAAGAAGCAAAGGAGAGAATCAGGGCGGGAACATGCAAGCTGGAAACTCCATTTTGACTGAGGGCAAGATAGCTGCAGCAAGACAGAAAGTAAAATGGCTGACGAACAAACTGAGTTTCAGGAATATATACATAGAACCTTACAAAGGTATAACCATATCAGAGCAGTCCCTGACTAATGTATGTAATCCCTATCTGATGTATTTAAAAACCTGATCATATGTATAATGTAACGCTGGTATTCTGTACTTTGTTTTCCAGCGTTACTCTGCATGTTTTTTGCATTAACCCTTTTGCTCCTTTCCCCCTAACCAGCTGGGATACTGTTGTCTGTTACCTATATGGATGCTGCTCAGTTCCCGGCTCTGCTGCGTACCCATACTTGCGTGAGTGGCTCCGCTGCTTTGCATGACCGCCCGCATGTGCGGTTCCTGACTTGCTGTGAAAGCCGTCCGTAGCTTGCAAAGTCCTCTGCAGTGGTGCATGACTTACTACGTGTATGGCGGCAGCCATTGTTGGGTTCCCTCTGTGTTGTGCTGTCTGGCTCTGCATAGGGGGCGCGGCCCACACCTGTCCTGCTTTTATGTGGATTGGGTGTTTACTAGAATTACTGCTCCAGCCTATCGCTGTGAAGCAGCTCATATATAAAGTTCCCCAGCCCTAGTGGGCGTTGCCAGAGCTTCACATTGAATCCACACTGAATCCCTGAACCTAGCCGTATGTGGTTGTGTGTTCAGCTCCTGCTCTGAAGTTGATCAGCTCTGGAGAGCTGATTCCCTGTTCCTGCTGTGTCTTGTTCCCTGATCCTGGATCTAACCCGGTACCTGAATGTCTGAACTGTGTCTTGTGTTTCCGCCTATGCTGGGGCTGATTACCCAGATCGCCGTTCCTGGAGGCTGTATATCCAGGCCTGTTCCTGTTGTGTCTAATTACCTGAACCCCTGATCCCGGATCACATCCTGTACCTGAATGTCTGAACTGTGTCTTGTGTTTCCGCCTATGCTGGGGGCTGATTACCCAGATCGCCGTTCCTGGAGGCTGTATATCCAGGCCTGTTCCTGTTGTGTCTAATTACCTGAACCCCTGATCCCGGATCACATCCTGTACCTGTGCAGTCTAACTCTGTTTCAGCCATCAGCTCCTGATTCCAGTTACCTGCCTGTTACCTGTCGGCTTGCCTGTCTGCCATCCGTCTTCAGTTCCATCCAGAGGTTCGGACGTCATCTGCAGAGATCCCCGGCTCTTGCCTGCTCACCTAGGAGCGATCATCTGCCATCCGACTGCAGCTCCATCCGGAAGTTCGGACATCATCTGCAGAGATCCCCGGCTCTTGCCTGCTCACCTGGGAGCGATCATCTGCCATCCGACTGCAGCCTACCTGGAGGCTCCACCATATCAGGTCGTATGTACCTGCCTGTCTAGAGACTGCCTGGTCACTTGCTGTGACAACCTGCCTGTCCCAGAGACTGCCTTGGTCACTTGTTGTGACAACCTGCCTGTCCAGATATTGCCTGGTCACTTGCCGTGACAACCTGCCTGTCCCAGAGACTGCCTTGGTCACTTATTGTGACAACCTGCCTGTCCAGATATTGCCTGGTCACTTGCCGTGACAACCTGCCTGTCCCAAAGACTGCCTTGGTCACTTGCCGTGACAACCTGCCTGTCCCAGAGACTGCCTTGGTCACTTGCCGTGACAACCTGCCTGTCCCAAAGACTGCCTTGGTCACTTGGCGTGAAATCCTGCTGAGTCCAGAACCCTGTGCCAGTGACTGTGAATCCTTGCTATATAACCTGAGTTCATCTTGGAAGGAGGAGTCCGGTGTGTGCTGAGTTTCTGTTACTCTGTGCTCAGCTTCTGTGCAATCCCCGGCCAGCTCCCGTTAAGCCTGGCGGGGCTTGCACCAGACCGCTGGGGTTCCTTTTCAGGTCGCTGCCAGATGTCCGTGTCCTCCCTGATGACCACTGCCTGATATCCGATGTCCGATGACCACTTCCAGATGTCCGGATCCTATCCATCTCTATCTGATGTCCGGAGCCTGCTGATCGGTACCAGATGTCCGGAGTCCGATGCCTGTGTTCCAGTCCGTGTCCCTGAGACCCAATCCGTGTTCCTGATCTTCCAGTCCGTGTTCCTGTCTGTGTTCCTGACTCCCTGTGACCCAATCCGTGTTCCTGATGTTCCAGTCCGTGTTCCTGTCTGTGTTCCTGACTCCCTGAGATCCAATCCGTGTTCCTGATTTCCTGTCCGTGTTCCTGTGTCCCTGAGATCCAGTCCGTGTTCCTGATGTTCCGATGTCCTGCCGGTTCCTCCTTGGTCTACCCTGTGATGACGTCTGTCCTGGGTCGGTGTCTGATGTTCTCCTGCTGAGCCTGTGCTACGCCTGAGGCCTGAGAGAGAGGCCGTCCTAGTATGCCCGTGCCAGATGACCCTGGACTTCATCAACCCGTGATGACCCCGCCATCGTCTGACGTTCGTCCTGGGCCGGTGTCTGATGTTCTCCTGCTGAGCCTGTGCTACGCCCGAGGCCTGAGAGTGAGGCCATACTAGTATGCCCGTGCCAGATGATCCTGGACTTCATCAACCCGTGATGACCCCGCCATCGTCTGAAGTCTGTCTGAGGTCGGTGTCTGATGTTCTCCTGCTGAGCCTGTGCTACGCCTAAGGCCTGAAGAGAGGCCGTCCAAGTATGCCCGTGCCAGATAACCCTGGACTGCATCTACCCGTGATGTCCTCCAACACTCGTCAGTGATTCTGAGTCGTGTACCCTTCTCTGATGTGCGGAATTGGGAGTCCGGTCTTATGTTCTGTTTATGTACTGTGTTTCTTTAAGTAAACTTTATGTTTCTTCTTACCTGAAGTTGTGCGGTGTTGTCTAGTCCTGCAGGTCGCCACCTTGCCCACATGCTCAGCTGCCACGGATCCCGGTCGCTGCCCTTCCCTAGTCCGGGCAGGCCCGGGTCTCCCTCCGTGGTCCAGTGGGTCCACATTCTCTTATCATCTGGGACCCATGCCTCACGTCGTCGTGGACTGGCGGCGTGGGAGCATTGGCTAGCTAGGCAAGCTATGCCATGTCCCGGCGCCCCACAGCCGTGGGAAGCGCCACAGAAAGCTCTGGCCATGGACTCCGCTGAGCATGTGCGGTCTGCAGGACTTTCTCCAAGCTCCACCTGATGTGCGAACTAGACTACTTGGTCCCCACACGGTAAGTGGACTAGATGGCTCGATTCCCCGCTTGGTCAGCGGTTCGGACTTTTCGAGCTATTAACTATGCTGCCATATTGTGAACTATGGGACTTACCGCCAAACCCAAGTGAATTTTCTGGGGAATTTTTTTTTACTTGGGTCTTCAGAAGAGAGGTTCTGAGGAGGGGGATACTGTAACGCTGGTATTCTGTACTTTGTTTTCCAGCGTTACTCTGCATGTTTTTTGCATTAACCCTTTTGCTCCTTTCCCCCTAACCAGCTGGGATACTGTTGTCTGTTACCTATATGGATGCTGCTCAGTTCCCGGCTCTGCTGCATACCCATACTTGCGTGAGTGGCTCCGCTGCTTTGCATGACCGCCCGCATGTGTGGTTCCTGACTTGCTGTGAAAGCCGTCCGTAGCTTGCAAAGTCCTCTGCAGTGGTGCATGACTTACTACGTGTATGGCGGCAGCCATTGTTGGGTTCCCTCTGTGTTGTGCTGTCTGGCTCTGCATAGGGGGCGCGGCCCACACCTGTCCTGCTTTTATGTGGATTGGGTGTTTACTAGAATTACTGCTCCAGCCTATCGCTGTGAAGCAGCTCATATATAAAGTTCCCCAGCCCTAGTGGGCGTTGCCAGAGCTTCACATTGAATCCACACTGAATCCCTGAACCTAGCTGTATGTGGTTGTGTGTTCAGCTCCTGCTCTGAAGTTGATCAGCTCTGGAGAGCTGATTCCCTGTTCCTGCTGTGTCTTGTTCCCTGATCCTGGATCTAACCTGGTACCTGAATGTCTGAACTGTGTCTTGTGTTTCCGCCTATGCTGGGGGCTGATTACCCAGATCGCCGTTCCTGGAGGCTGTATATCCAGGCCTGTTCCTGTTGTGTCTAATTACCTGAACCCCTGATCCCGGATCACATCCTGTACCTGAATGTCTGAACTGTGTCTTGTGTTTCCGCCTATGCTGGGGGCTGATTACCCAGATCGCCGTTCCTGGAGGCTGTATATCCAGGCCTGTTCCTGTTGTGTCTAATTACCTGAACCCCTGATCCCGGATCACATCCTGTACCTGTGCAGTCTAACTCTGTTTCAGCCATCAGCTCCTGATTCCAGTTACCTGCCTGTTACCTGTCGGCTTGCCTGTCTGCCATCCGTCTTCAGTTCCATCCAGAGGTTCGGACGTCATCTGCAGAGATCCCCGGCTCTTGCCTGCTCACCTAGGAGCGATCATCTGCCATCCGACTGCAGCTCCATCCGGAAGTTCGGACATCATCTGCAGAGATCCCCGGCTCTTGCCTGCTCACCTGGGAGCGATCATCTGCCATCCGACTGCAGCCTACCTGGAGGCTCCACCATATCAGGTCGTATGTACCTGCCTGTCTAGAGACTGCCTGGTCACTTGCTGTGACAACCTGCCTGTCCCAGAGACTGCCTTGGTCACTTGTTGTGACAACCTGCCTGTCCAGATATTGCCTGGTCACTTGCCGTGACAACCTGCCTGTCCCAGAGACTGCCTTGGTCACTTGTTGTGACAACCTGCCTGTCCAGATATTGCCTGGTCACTTGCCGTGACAACCTGCCTGTCCCAAAGACTGCCTTGGTCACTTGCCGTGACAACCTGCCTGTCCCAGAGACTGCCTTGGTCACTTGCCGTGACAACCTGCCTGTCCCAAAGACTGCCTTGGTCACTTGGCGTGAAATCCTGCTGAGTCCAGAACCCTGTGCCAGTGACTGTGAATCCTTGCTATATAACCTGAGTTCATCTTGGAAGGAGGAGTCCGGTGTGTGCTGAGTTTCTGTTACTCTGTGCTCAGCTTCTGTGCAATCCCCGGCCAGCTCCCGTTAAGCCTGGCGGGGCTTGCACCAGACCGCTGGGGTTCCTTTTCAGGTCGCTGCCAGATGTCCGTGTCCTCCCTGATGACCACTGCCTGATATCCGATGTCCGATGACCACTTCCAGATGTCCGGATCCTATCCATCTCTATCTGATGTCCGGAGCCTGCTGATCGGTACCAGATGTCCGGAGTCCGATGCCTGTGTTCCAGTCCGTGTCCCTGAGACCCAATCCGTGTTCCTGATCTTCCAGTCCGTGTTCCTGTCTGTGTTCCTGACTCCCTGTGACCCAATCCGTGTTCCTGATGTTCCAGTCCGTGTTCCTGTCTGTGTTCCTGACTCCCTGAGATCCAATCCGTGTTCCTGATTTCCTGTCCGTGTTCCTGTGTCCCTGAGATCCAGTCCGTGTTCCTGATGTTCCGATGTCCTGCCGGTTCCTCCTTGGTCTACCCTGTGATGACGTCTGTCCTGGGTCGGTGTCTGATGTTCTCCTGCTGAGCCTGTGCTACGCCTGAGGCCTGAGAGAGAGGCCGTCCTAGTATGCCCGTGCCAGATGACCCTGGACTTCATCAACCCGTGATGACCCCGCCATCGTCTGACGTTCGTCCTGGGCCGGTGTCTGATGTTCTCCTGCTGAGCCTGTGCTACGCCCGAGGCCTGAGAGTGAGGCCATACTAGTATGCCCGTGCCAGATGATCCTGGACTTCATCAACCCGTGATGACCCCGCCATCGTCTGAAGTCTGTCTGAGGTCGGTGTCTGATGTTCTCCTGCTGAGCCTGTGCTACGCCTAAGGCCTGAGAGAGAGGCCGTCCAAGTATGCCCGTGCCAGATAACCCTGGACTGCATCTACCCGTGATGTCCTCCAACACTCGTCAGTGATTCTGAGTCGTGTACCCTTCTCTGATGTGCGGAATTGGGAGTCCGGTCTTATGTTCTGTTTATGTACTGTGTTTCTTTAAGTAAACTTTATGTTTCTTCTTACCTGAAGTTGTGCGGTGTTGTCTAGTCCTGCAGGTCGCCACCTTGCCCACATGCTCAGCTGCCACGGATCCCGGTCGCTGCCCTTCCCTAGTCCGGGCAGGCCCGGGTCTCCCTCCGTGGTCCAGTGGGTCCACATTCTCTTATCATCTGGGACCCATGCCTCACGTCGTCGTGGACTGGCGGCGTGGGAGCATTGGCTAGCTAGGCAAGCTATGCCATGTCCCGGCGCCCCACAGCCGTGGGAAGCGCCACATATAATGCCTGTGTGAGCAGGATTCAGAAAGGTGATGTCTTATGTGGACACAGCATAGAACGGCTTATATGTGCAGGGCTCATAAGGGAGGGGTGGAGAACTCCCTGGTCTTGTAAAAGCAAGAAAACAATTGGTTAAAAACAGAAACACATGAGCCCTGCACACAGAGAACAAGCCTGTAGGGACACTGTTCACACCACCAAAAGAACGAAAACACAAAAAAAGCACAGTAAAAAAAAAAAATACTCTGTTGCAAAAAAATATAACAGTAAACAGCAAGTGCCAATAAAAAGATGGAAAAACACAGGGTATTTGGTTAATACGTGTTTTGCAAAAAATGTATATTAAGCTGCTCTACCAAACGTCAAGGTATACTCGTATTAGAAGAGTCCCTGACTATTTGATCCCCTACAACCATTAAGAGTTCTGCCTCCTACAGACCAGTTAGACTCCTAATCAACTCGTTACCTGCATTACAGACAGCTCTTACATAGTCTCCAACCTTAAACATGAGTGCCGGTCTCCGGAACCTATCGGCTGATCTTTTGTATCTCTCCTGTGCAGCAGATAGCGATTCCTTCAGAGTTTCCAGATTTTGTTTCATCACCGCCAACCTCTCACCTACTGCAGGCACCGAAGCATCGATTGGGGAAAAATGCTAGGATGATAACCCAGGTTGGCAAAGAAGAGTGTTACCTTATTAGATGCACTCCGCGAGTTATTGTAAGAGAACTCTGCTAGAGGAAGCAACTGCAACCAGTCGTCATGCAAGTGACTGATATAGCTCCGAAAATATTGTTCCAGAGTCTGATTAGTCTGCTCTGTCTCCCCGTTAGTCTGAGGATGATACGCTGAAGACAGCGTATCATTAACATTAACACCAAGCGCAGTACAGAATCCCTTCCAGAATCTGGACGTAAACTACACTCACCAATCAGAGATGATTTCATCCGGAACTCCATGCAGCCGGAACGCATTCTGAATGACCAGATCTATCGTCTCCTTAGCTGAGGGAAGACCAGTACAAGGAATGTAGTGGGCAGCTTTAGTAAGACAATCTACTACAACCAGGATAGAATTCTTTCCTCCAGAGGTGGGCAATTCCACCATTAAGTCCATAGAAATAGACCCCCCAAGGGCGAGAAGGAATGTGTAGTGGTTGCAACAATCCAATAGGTGATACACAAGGAGTCTTAAAGCGTGCACATACCTCACAAGAGAGAACGTAGCTCTTTACGTCCTTCAGACAGGTAGCCCACCAAAAGAAACGGCTCAGGAACTCCTGTATCTTCTGTACCCCCCGATGCCTAGCCAACTTGGAGTCACGGACAAACTTGAGGACCTGCAGCCTTACGACCTCCGGGACGTATAAACGTCGATCCTAGATCCACATACCGTTTCTGAGAACCAAGTCTACATCATCAGTCGGGATGGCGAGAAATGGGTCAGCGTCGTAAGCCTCCTTAATAGTCTTCCATAAGTCCTTATTCTGGATGACTGACAATGTTGGCATCCGACAAAAATGGTCTTGTACGGGGCCCCAGGTGTAAGGAAAACACACACACACGAGGACTGGGGGGAATGTGATGAATAATGGCACACGGAGGCCAGGGGAATCACAGATTCTGATCCCATCACTGCCACCAATGTGATGAATAATGGCACACGGAGGCCCGGGGAATCACAGATTCTGATCCCATCACTGCCACCAATGTGATGAATAATGGCACACGGAGGCCCGGGGGATCA
The DNA here is from genome assembly GCA_033576555.1 of Oophaga sylvatica. Taxonomy (NCBI): domain Eukaryota; kingdom Metazoa; phylum Chordata; class Amphibia; order Anura; family Dendrobatidae; genus Oophaga; species Oophaga sylvatica. The sequence goes on along the minus strand of JARQOD010001130.1, from coordinate 68,190 downwards.
CGGATAATGATCCCACCGCTGCCACCAATATGTGATGAACGATCTGCAGAGATTTATATTTATCCCACTTCCCAGTCCCACTTAGGAACTTGCAGCTCTCCGGCGCCCCTCTTACCCTCAGGTCATCAGGGAACTGCACCTAGGATAATTAGTCACCGGACGGGCCGCTTGGACATGTGCTGGCTATTGGGCACGCTGCAGTGAGGGGATTATAACTACTCCTAGCCACAGCCAGGCAATACAATTATAAAGCCCGCTCTGTCACTGCCAGCTATACCCAACCCACCACACACGCTGCCACCAGCCTCTGGGTCTAGAATGTGGGGCAGAGGCCACCCCAATTTAGTAACGTAGTATACGTCAGGCACGTGAAAATTCGTTATAGAGCATGGAGACGAACTAGTAATTTTATATTTTTACTCCAAAAGATAGGCAGTGTTTACAAAAGATTTAAAAAGGTTTTACAAAGTGAGACAATTAAAATATGTACAAGCAATTAAAATAAAACAGGGTTAAAGAAGAAACACTCACATGGCACTTAGAACATTCCGGCAAATAAGGCTGGGGAGGAGCCACACGTCGTAGTTCATTTGAGATCCGTCTGACACGGCATCCCAGGCTAGAATGAACAGGGGGGCTCAGGTGCAGACTTATACATCTGGGGTTGTGACCTCAGTAAAGGGGCTGGTTTACTGGCCACCTCCCCTAGCTCAAAGCTGCAGATTTGGTTCTGAAAACTTACAACGATCATAACTTGCAGAGGTACCTCATATAGAAATGTACATAGTACCATCTTTTCCAGCTTGTCACTGGCATTCATCCACCACCAAACATGGAGTACCTATTTCACACAGGTAATCCGTTTCTTGGATTCTGTTGGGGCTAGAACCGGGAAAAGCACAGGCTAGGTAGCCCCGTCGAATAACGTCTCGGACATGTAGTTTTTATTTTTCTAACACAATCTCACATTGCATTACGTCCGAATGAATGAATTCCCATTATTGTCTATGAGAGATAATGCACATGTTGGACACAAAGCAGACCCCCGCGGTGAGGAGGGAAAATCCAGCACTGGCATCTCAAGTTACACTGAGCCTGTGTATAGCTGGGAAGGAGGAAGGGAAGAGCAGTTTCATAGGCTGCAGTGTGTGACCAAAAAGGGGAGAGAGGGGGGTCGCTTGCCTCTGCGCTGCTAGGAATCCTTCTAGAGAATATAGAGGACAGAAAATTCTGGAATGTCCCGGAAAAGTCATACATGATAATTTCACATTATCGTTACAGGGGGGTACGGATATCACCCCGCTGTAACCAATCTGTGATGGAGCTTACACAGTCACTGATCTCTGGAGCCCCCTTACCCCCAGGTCAGTCAGGGAACTGCACCTTGGATAAGTAGTCGCTGGAGAGGCTGCCCTGTCACGTACTGGTTATCAGTGCACTCTGCAGTGGGTTCGATATATATATATCACCAGTCCCAGGTCGGGAATATATATATATAAACTTCTGACCCATCACTGCCAGGATCCCCCAATAACACCAGAACGGTACGCTGCCACCAGTTCCTTGTGAGATATAAGCCCGGTCCGTTAACAAGCTTATATCGGGTCAGACACCAACCCCAGGTAGCATATAAGTACTAGCCATACTCACGGACGTGGGAAATCGGGTTTTGAGATAAAAGAGCAGACCTAAATTAAGTGATATTTTAATTGCTGAAAGGCACACTAGAAACTACAAATATATACAGAATATTATACAGATAATACAGGCAGAGGTACAGATAAAAATTAGGGTACGGGTTGGGGGATATCAGTTAGCAATATGTGTCAAGCTACCGTGTCTTATAGCATGTTGGCCCCAGGGAAGCCGTGAGTCCACAGGTCCTTCCTTAGTTCCTGGTCCGTCTCCATACGTAATGTGACGTGGCTTCCTTGGCAGAACAAAGACGGGGTTAGAAGTGTGTAGCCAGCTTTTAACCCTTAGCTCGCCCCCTCCCATACTTGCTACCGCACCTCTGGATTGTAGTGAATTCTCTTTCCTTGACCTCCTAGCCGAAATAATTCCCAATTTCTAGGATGGGTCATAACTTCTCAGGGCGAGGTCCAAACAGGACGACTGACATCTCAACGGGTTCGTTGGGGCTGGACCGATACAGAGTGTCTAAGTGGTTCTGGAGAGCCAGTCTCGATAGCTCGGAATCCAGGCATGCTAGAGAGATAGGGGTCGGTGCGGGGGGCTCCCAGGATTCTGTTGGTATATCGGACATAACTCTGAGATGCACGGTATGCTCATAATTCATCTCTAGATGGGTCTGGCTTTCATGGTACTCTCACGATTCTTCTCTAGGTGTCGGTGACGTTTGGTCTAGTCTGCTTTGATGTTGGCTGCCTTGCACAAAAGACAGCAGGGGGTTCTAGCTTTGCTCCTCCCTGCCTTCATTAACACGTGGCCTCTAATTCTCTGGCCAAATGGTTAAAGTCCTGCTCTGGTGGGAATGTGTATGCTTTTCCCAAGGGTGGGGTCCACATTTCAGGAGTGGAGGGAGATCTCCTGAATTTATGGGGCCTGAATTCATTAATCCAAAATGGAGTCTCCCTCGTCCCTCACACCAGGTACGGAATCCGTGGCATGAATTTGGGATAAGGCATCCGCTTTCCCATTATGTGAACCTTGGCGGTACGAAATGACAAAATTAAATTGATTTAAACATAAACTCCAACGAGCCTGACGTGGATGAAGACATCTAGCAGATCTAAGAAATTCCAGGTTGCGATGATCCGTGAGCACAATGACTTGTTGTGCTGCCCCCTGCAGATGGTGCCTCCTGCAGCGATAGTAGCTAGAAGCTCTTTATCGCCCACATCATAATTCTTCTCTGCCGCAGAAAGTCTACCAGAGAAAAAAAAACATGAATGCAACAGACCTTTCTTTCCTGTTCTTTGCAAGAGGATGGCCCCCAGAGCACAATCCGAAGCGTCCACCTCCACAATGAAAGGATGCGCTGGGTTAGGATGAATCAACACCGGTGCAGAAGTCAAATGGGACTTAAGACAATCAAAAGCATCTTGAGCTTGTGTAGACCACAAGAAAGTATTTTCCTTTTTAGTTAGTTGAGTAATAGGCCTAACTATTTCAGAGAAATTACGAATAAACCGTCTATAAAGGTTAGCCAACCCGAAAAAACGTTGTACCTCCTTGACATTCTTAGGTGCGGGCCAATCAAGAATAGCCTGGATCTTACTTGCCTCCATGTTAAGTCCCTGTGGCGAGATGACATAACCCAGAAATTGAATCTCTGTGTGATGGAACTTCCATGTTCTTGATGTTCCTACAATGAATCAGAAAAAATCTAAATATCGTCCAGATAAATTATAACAAAATGATCTAAAAGATCTCTAAAAATAACATTAGCCAAGTGCTGGAAGGTTGACGGAGCGGTGCAGAGACCAAAAGGCATCACAAGGTACTCCAAGTGCCCATAACAACATCTAAATGCTGTCTACTATTCATCCCCAGAGCGGATCTGAATCAGGTTATAAGCTCCTCGAAGATCCAACTTAGAGAAGATCTTAGCGTGTCGTTCTCTTTCAAGCAGTTCAGGAATTAACGGCAGAGGATATCGGTTCCGAATGGTTTCCTTATTGAGCTCCCGATAATCAATACAGGGTCTAAGAGTTCCATCCCTCTTAAAGGGAAATGTGGCGAAGAAATTAACATAAAAGGAAAGCGGAAAGCACTTCCTGATGATTGGGTTGTAGGAGAATCTCCAGAGGTATTGTCTCCTGATCCACCGGTCCTGAAACTAGAGGGGAACCATCCACTGTTTCCATGGTTACCGGGGAGGCTCTTGGTTGAATCTGTATGCCACGTTCTTTGGCAAAGGGTAGGTCCATAAAGTTACCCCCTGCCCCAGAATAAACTATGGCTGTAAAGGAGATCTATTGTCCTGACCACCAGATCTTAATGGGAAGGGAGCAATGCATATCTTTATCCTTCCGTATCTTAGGAGAAGCAATCATTGACAGAGAATGAAAGACAGCATTCACAGAAACACTGGACCCAGAATCAACAGATTCAGCATCCTGATCCTCATACTCGCGGCTAGTACCTTGCGAGGCCGCTTGGGACAGTTAATAAGGAAATGATCTGATTGACCGCAGTAAAAACACAAAATCTCACGAAAACTATGCTCCCTGCGCTCGCTACTCTCACGCCGCTGTAAACCATCCACTTGCATGGGAACTTGTTCAACTTCCCATGAGGATTTTCCTGCAGATTCTTTAGGAGAAAGGGGAGAGTTAGAGACACGATTAAAGGCTGCAAATCTCTCCTGTCTATCGCTCAGTAATACGTATGTAAGTGCGCACGCAATGCTGTATGAACGCCTCTAAGTCTTGAGGAGCATCTGCATGGGCTAAATCGTCCTTAATCACACTAGAAAGCCCGCTCTTAAAAATGGGTAATTGAGCATAACGGTCCCGAACCGTATCCACTGACAGCCGTCGAAATTCAGTATTCAACGACAACGCTCCACCCTGCCATAATGACAACAATGCGGTTTCAGCTGTAGTGCGACGATTAGGATCATCAAACATCATAGACATTGCAGCAAGAAAATCGCCAAGGTTATTCAGGCGAGGGTCACGAGGCTCGATTTGCAGATTTGCCAACGCGAGAGCTCGTGAGGTAAGTAACATTATACACAAGACGTTGGATCGAAAGTGTACGAAAGTGGGCAGCACGTGCATCAAAATACAAAATACATTGATTTGTAAACCCACAAAATTTGTAGCGGTCTCCACGGCGGTAACTTGGGAGGGCTAGCTGGCGGCAGCTGCCCCGGAGGTGGAGGTGCTCGTGCTGGTATTTGATTACTTAAGTCCTGAAGCACCTGCCCGAAACGGGCCTTCCAGTTAGCAACCTTGTTTCTCAGAGTCTGCATGTCCCCTTGTAAAGAGTTAATCATGGAAAATAACCGATCCAACGTTGTCTCAGTCGTCATTATCCCAGCAGGTTCCTCACTGGCCTGAGTATCCCGTAACGAGCAGCAGTAGGAACTACAGAAGCCAGGAGGAAGCTCAGGAGCCAGCAGTAACAAAATACTCAGCACAGAGGAACTTCAATAACAGGACTGACAGGTAGTTCAAGGACAGGGCGAAGTGCCAGACTCCATCTTAGACAAGGGCAAAACAGGTTCCATGGAACATCCAGAAACCTTACATCTGCAAAAGAGGAGAGGAGCAAGATTCCCCCCGACATGTGCGCAAACCTCATCAGCTACAAGAAACGTCTGACTGCTGCGCTGCCAACAAGGGTTTTACCACCAAGTATTAGGTCTTGTTTGCCGGAGGGATCAAATACTTATTTCTCACTGCAAAATGCAAATAAATGTATATAATTTATACAATATGATTTTCTGGATTTAATTTTTGATTTTCTATTCTCTCAATGTTAAAATTAACCGACCCTTAAAATTATAGACGGTTCATGTCTGTGTCAGGGGGAAACTTACAACATCAGCAAGGGGTCAAACACTTATTTCCTTCACTATATATATAGGGCAGGACAGGGGCTCAGTGGTTTGCACTGTACGGTGGCTCAGTGGTTTGCACTGTACGGTGGCTCAGTGGTTCACACTGTACGGTGGCTCAGTGGTTTGCACTGTACGGTGGCTCAGTGGTTCACACTGTACGGTGGCTCAGTGGTTTGCACTGTACGGTAGCTCACTGGTTCGCTCTGTACGGTGGCACACTGTTTAGCACTGTATGGTGGCTCAATGGTTAGCACTGTATTGTGGCTCAGTGGTTTGCACTGTGCGGTGGCTCAGTGGTTTGCACTGTATGGTGGCTCAGTGGTTAGCACTGTGTGGTGGCTCAGCGGCTTGCACTATATGGTGGCTCAGTGGTTTGCACTATATGGTGGCTCAGTGGTTAGCACTGTATTATATATAGGGCAGCACGGTGGCTCAATGGTTAGCACTGTATGGTGGCTCAGTGGTTAGCACTGTGTGGTGGCTCAGTGGCTTGCACTATATGGTGGCTCAGTGGTTTGCACTATATGTTGGCTCAGTGGTTAGCACTGTATTATATATAGGGCAGCACGGTGGCTCAATGGTTAGCACTGTATGGTGGCTCAGTGGTTAGCACTGTATTATACATAGGGCAGCATGGTGGCTCAGTGGTTAGCACTGTATTATACATAGGGCAGCATGGTGGCTCAGTGGTTAGCACTGTTAATAGCAACATTGGGTCTTGGGTACAAATCCCACCAAGGACAACATCTGTAAGGCGTTTGTATCTTCTCCCATGTTTCGTGGGTTTCCTCACACACTCTAATGTAGACCGTGAGCCCCGATGGGGACAGTGACGTGATGGCGGTACAGCGCGGTGGAATAATGGCGCAATATCAGTGAGCATTATAAATGATAAGGGCAGCCCTGACTATACCTGACACTCAGCACCAGGACGATTACCGAGGAGCTGGTGACTGCAGAACAGCACTACAAGTCCCAGCACCCCTGCCTCAGATTCTGCACAGCCCAGGACGCCGCCGGCATCATCAGCGCTGCTCACTGTATGAATATGGCAGCGCCTGGAGACAGAACGGGCATTAGCACTGTATTACAGGGAATATTATAGCTCATTACCACTGATGTGACAGTATCCTGTATTATGGTGCAGTATCGTTACAGTGTAACAGTGCAGCATTATACAGAATTCTATTAGTGCATTCTGGATCCTGGCAGGTGCGGGGACATGAATATAAATCCTGAGAAAGGTGACGGCTTACATGATGGGGATCTCCTTGTGTCAGCCTCATGGTGTACGGCACATTATCGGGGCAAAGATCTGTGACCCCAGAATGAGTGCAGAACAAATGTATCACAGAGGAAGCGCAGTACTGAGAAGCCACCACAAGATGGCAGAGGAGAGCCAGGCTCAGCGACTAAAGTGCTAAGTATAAGAATTGATGTCCAGACCTAGTATAAAGAACAGATCAGAGAGCAGTGACCACCCTGCCCCATCAGTGACCTATCCTGCCCCATCAGTGTCCATCCTGCCCCATCAGTGACCTATTCTGCCCCATCAGTGACCTATCCTGCCCCATCAGTGTCCATCCTGCCCCATCAGTGACCTATCCTGCCCCATCAGTGACCATCCTGCCCCATCAGTGACCATCCTGCCCCATCAGTGACCATCCTGCCTCGTCAGTGACCATCCTGCCCCATCAGTGTTCTATCCTGCCCCATCAGTGATCTATCCTGCCCCATCAGTGATCTATCCTGCCCCATCAGTGATCTATCCTGCCCCATCAGTGACCATCCTGCCCCATCAGTGACCATCCTGCCTCGTCAGTGACCATCCTGCCCCATCAGTGTTCTATCCTGCCCCATCAGTGATCTATCCTGCCCCATCAGTGATCTATCCTGCCCCATCAGTGACCACCCTGCCCCTTCAGTGATCATCCTGCCCTATCAGTGACCATCCTGCCCCATCAGTGATCTATCCTGCCCCATCAGTGACCATCCTGCCCCATCAGTGACCTATCCTGCCTCATCAGTGATCATCCTGCCCATCAGTGACCATCCTGCCCATCAGTGACCTACCCTGCCCCATCAGTGACCTATCCTGCCCCATCAGTGATCATCCTGCCCCATCAGTGACCATCCTGCCCATCAGTGACCTATCCTGCCCCATCAGAGACCTATTCTGCTCCATCAGTGACCATCCTGCCCCATCAGAGACCTATCCTGCTCCATCAGTGACCTATCCTGCCCCATCAATGACCTATCCTGCCCCATCAGTGATCTATCCTGCCCCATCAGTGATCTATCCTGCCCCATCAGTGACCACCCTGCCCCGTCAGTGATCATTCTGCCCTATCAGTGACCACCCTGCCCCATCAGTGATCTATCCTGCCCCATCAGTGATCTATCCTGCCCCATCAGTGATCTATCCTGCCCCATCAGTGACCATCCTGCCCCATCAATGACCTATCCTGCCCCATCAGTGATCTATCCTGCCCCATCAGTGATCTATCCTGCCCCATCAGTGACCACCCTGCCCCATCAGTGATCATCCTGCCCCATCAGTGACCATCCTGCCCCATCAGTGATCTATCCTGCCCCATCAGTGACCATCCTGCCCCATCAGTGACCTATCCTGCCCCATCAGTGACCATCCTGCCCATCAGTGACCACCCTGCCCCATCAGTGACCTACCCTGCCCCATCAGAGACCTATCCTGCTCCATCAGTGACCTATCCTGCCCCATCAGTGATCTATCCTGCCCCATCAGTGACCACCCTGCCCGTCAGTGATCATTCTGCCCTATCAGTGACCACCCTGCCCCATCAGAGACCTATCCTGCTCCATCAGTGACCTATCCTGCCCCATCAATGACCTGTCCTGTCCCATCAGTGACCTATCCTGCCCCCATCAGTGTCCTATCCTGTTCCCATCAGTGACCTACCCTGCCCCATCAGTGACCTACCCTGCCCCATCAGAGACCTATCCTGCTCCATCAGTGACCTATCCTGCCCCATCAATGACCTATCCTGCCCCATCAGTGATCTATCCTGCCCCATCAGTGATCTATCCTGCCCCATCAGTGACCACCCTGCCCCATCAGTGATCATCCTGCCCCATCAGTGACCATCCTGCCCCATCAGTGATCTATCCTGCCCCATCAGTGACCATCCTGCCCCATCAGTGACCTATCCTGCCCCATCAGTGACCATCCTGCCCATCAGTGACCACCCTGCCCCATCAGTGACCTACCCTGCCCCATCAGAGACCTATCCTGCTCCATCAGTGACCTATCCTGCCCCATCAGTGATCTATCCTGCCCCATCAGTGATCTATCCTGCCCCATCAGTGATCATCCTGCCCCATCAGTGACCATCCTGCCCCATCAGTGATGTATCCTGCCCCATCAGTGACCATCCTGCCCCATCAGTGACCTATCCTGCCCCATCAGTGATCATCCTGCCCCATCAGTGACCATCCTGCCCATCAGTGACTACCCTGCCCCATCAGTGACCTACCCTGCCCCATCAGAGACCTATCCTGCTCCATCAGTGACCTATACTGCCCCATCAATGACCTATCCTGCCCCATCAGTGACCATCCTGCCCCATCAGTGACCATCCTGCCCCATCAGTGATCTATCCTGCCCCATCAGTGACCATCCTGCCCCATCAGTGACCTATCCTGCCCCATCAGTGATGATCCTGCCCCATCAGTGACCATCCTGCCCCATCAGTGACCTTCCCGGCCCCATCAGTGGCCTATCCTGCCCCATCAGTGGCCTATCCTGCCCCATCAGTGACCTATCCTTCCCCATCAGTGACCTATCCTGCCCCATCAGTGGCCTATCCTGCCCCATCAGAGACCTATCCTGCCCCATCAGTGGCCTATCCTGCCCCATAAGTGCCCATCCTGCCCCATCAGTGACCTATCCTGCCCCATCAGTGACCTATCCTGCCACATCAGTGACCTACCCTGCCCATCAGTGACCTATCCTGCCCCATCAGTGACCTATTCTGCCCCATCAGTGGTCTATCCTGCCCCCATCAGTGTCCTATCCTTCCCCATCAGTGACCTACCCTGCCCCATCAGTGTCCTATCCTGCCCCATCAGTGACCTTTCCTGCCCCATCAATGCCCTATCCTGACCCTGTCAGTTGCCTATCTTGCCCCCATCAGTAGTAAGAGTAAATGACGCGCACTCTCTAGGCTCTATGATAGGTGCAGGCTGAACTTGGGATGAGTCCAGTAGAGTCTTGAATAAGAATATTCGGTGATCAGTTCTATTTGCAGACCCAGGGTACCTCTATGGGTGCCAACGTAGCTCCGGCTTATGCTAATATTTATATGGACGCTTTTGAGCGCTCTTACGTCTACACAAATGTCCTTTTCTCATCACACAGCAAGTGTTGGGTTCGTTATATTGACATTTTTTGCCTAGGGCAGGTCCCCATGATACCCTGGTTACCTTCACCGAGTACTTGAATTCAATTAGACCAAAACTTCAATTTACCATTAATTACAATACTACTCGGATTTCCTTCCTCGATACCATGGTCATCAAAGAACCCAATGGATGTCTTTCCACTGATATTTTCACCAAACCCACAGATTCCAATAGCCTGCTTCACTATACCAGTTGCCATCCCCTTTCCGTTAAACATAGTCTTCCCAGGTCACAATTAAAACGTGTCACACGTCTAGTCTCCAACCCTAACCTCTTACCTGGTTGCTTAAATGAGATGTCCAACAAATTCCTTGCTAAACAACATCCTAGAACTCTCCTTGAAAGAGAAAAAACAACGGTCCTCAAACCTACCCCCCATCAGACTCTCAAAAGCTGAACGCGGTCCCTTCGTCCATACCCACCACCAAGTCATGCCGAAAATCTATGATAGCATTCGCAAACATTGGCCAATTCTCACACGCTCCTACCCACATATTGAAGCCTTCAAGACACCAACAACATCAGGGACCAAGTCGTCAAGGCTGACTTGGGTGGTTGTTCTAGAGTTCCCAAGCAGACCTTTCTCAGTGCAGAGGGAAGCGGCACAGTCCCGGCTTAGGATGTGCATGCTGCTCTACATGTGTTTATTAGGACACATGCCACAGACGTATGCGTTGTAAGGGTATGTGTTTAACACACTGACCTCTGTTTCTTTCCCTTTTACTAACCCTGTTTAATATTTCAGGTATCATGATCTCTTCTCCTAGTCATGCTGGGTAAGTACTCGCCCCTGAACAACTTTTTTCATTTATTTTTTCTTTTTCTTTTTCAATTTTTTCTTTTTCATTTTTATTCTTTACTTTTATTTTGATTACTATTATTTTTATCATTTATTTTCAATTTTTATTTGTATTTTCATTTCATCATTTTTTCTTCATTTCATTTCCATTTTTCATTCTTATTTTATCACAATTTTTATTGTTATTTCTACTTTTATTTTTATTTCAATCTTTGCAGTTTTTAAATTTTTTGCAACTTCTCATCCAGACATTTATTCATTCTGTTATTTTTTCTCAATTTTTCTAAATTTTCCATTATTTTGTCTTTTTTCCTCTCCTTTTTTCTTTTTCTGTTTTTTTTCATGAATTTTTTGAAAAAAAAATCTTTATCCTTATTTTTATTCTTTACTTTTAGTCCTTCTTCCATCTCTCATCCGCTCGTTTCATTCACTCTCTGATTTATTCCATTCTACCTCCTCTCATTCTCTCCCCGCAATTCTGCTCCTTTTACAGCCATTGTCCTCGGTCCCTTCATCTTCTACGCATGCGCCCGCGGCTCACACAGCCAATCCATTCAGATGCCTACTGCGCAGGCGCCCACATCACAATCTCTTCTTCATCCAGCACAGGCGCATGCTGTCCAGGCCTCCTTCCCGTCCTTCTTACAGTGCACGTGCCCCCTTCCAGCTCTTGCTCCCCAGCCCACATCTTCATCCAGCGCAGGCGCCTGCTATCCAGGCCTCCTTCCCGTCCTTCTTACAGTGCACGTGCCCCCTTCCAGCTCTTGCTCCCCAGCCCACATCTTCATCCAGCGCAGGGCCTGCTATCCAGGCCTCCTTCCCGTCCTTCTTACAGTGCACGCGTCCCCTTCCAGCCCTCGCTCCCCAGCCCACTTCTTCATCCAGCACAGGCGCCTGCTGTCCAGTCCTCCTTCCTGTCCTTCTTACAGTGCACACGCCCCCTTCCAGCCCTCGCTCCCCAGCCCACTTCTTCATCCAGCGCAGGCGCCTGCTGTCCAGTCCTCCTTCCTGTCCTTCTTACAGTGCACGCGCCCCCTTCCAGCCCTCGCTCCCCAGCCCACTTCTTCATCCAGCACAGGCGCCTGCTGTCCAGTCCTCCTTCCTGTCCTTCTTACAGTGCACACGCCCCCTTCCAGCCCTCGCTCCCAAGCCCACTTCTTCATCCAGCGCAGGCGCCTGCTGTCCAGGCTTCCTTCCTGTCCTTCTTACAGCTCATGTGCCCCTTCCAGCCCTCGCTCCTCAGCCCACTTCTTCATACAGCGCAGGCGCCTGCTGTCCAGGCCTCCTTCCTGTCCTTCTTACAGTGCACGCACCCCCTTCCAGCCTTCGCTCCCCAGCCCACTTCTTCATCCAGCGCAGGCACCTGCTGTCCAGGCCTCCTTCCTGTCCTTCTTACAGCTCATGCGCCCCTTCCAGCCCTCGCTCCCCAGCCCACTTCTTCATACAGCTCAGGTGCCTGCTGTCCAGGCCTCCTTCCCGTCCTTCTTACAGCTCACACGCCCCCTTCCAGCCCTCGCTCCCCAGCCCACTTCTTCATACAGCTCAGGTGCCTGCTGTCCAGGCCTCCTTCCCGTCCTTCTTACAGTGCTAGTGCCCCCTTCCAGCCCTCGCTCCCCAGCCCACTTTTTCATACAGCTCAGGTGCCTGCTGTCCAGGCTTCCTTCCCGTCCTTCTTACAGTGCACGTGCCCCCTTCCAGCCCTCGCTCCTCAGCCCACTTCTTCATCCAGCGCAGGCGCCTGCTATCCAGTCCTCCTTCCTGTCCTTCTTACAGCGCACGCGCCCCCTTCCAGCCCTCGCTCCCTGCCCACTTCTTCATACAGCTCAGGTGCCTGCTGTCCAGGCCTCCTTCTCGTCCTTCTTACAGCACACGCTCCCCCTTCCAGCCCTCGCTCCTCAGCCCACTTCTTCATCCAGCGCAGGCGCCTGCTGTCCAGGCCTCCTTCCTGTCCTTCTTACAGTGCACGCGCCCCCTTCCAGCCCTCGCTCCCCAGCCCACTTCTTCATCCAGCGCAGGCGCCTGCTGTCCAGGCCTCCTTCCTGTCCTTCTTACAGCTCATGCGCCCCCTTCCAGCCCTCGCTCCCCAGCCCACTTCTTCATCCAGCGCAGGCGCCTGCTGTCCAGGCCTCCTTCCCGTCCTTCTTACAGTGCACACGCCCCCTTCCAGCCCTCGCTCCCCAGCCCACTTCTTCATCCAGCGCAGGCGCCTGCTGTCCAGGCCTCCTTCCTGTCCTTCTTACAGTGCACACGCCCCCTTCCAGCCCTAGCTCCCCAGCCCACTTCTTCATCCAGCGCAGGCACCTGCTGTCCAGGCCTTCTTCCCGTCCTTCTTACAGTGCACACGCCCCTTCCAGCCCTCGCTCCCCAGCCCACTTCTTCATCCAGCGCAGGGGCCTGCTGTCCAGGCCTCCTTCCTGTCCTTCTTACAGTGCACACGCCCCCTTCCAGCCCTCGCTCCTCAGCCCACTTCTTCATCCAGCGCAGGCGCCTGCTGTCCAGTCCTCCTTCCTGTCCTTCTTACAGCGCACGCGCCCCCTTCCAGCCCTCGCTCCCAGCCCACTTCTTCATACAGCTCAGGTGCCTACTGTCCAGGCCTCCTTCCTGTCCTTCTTACAGCGCACGCTCCCCCTTCCAGCCCTCGCTCCTCAGCCCACTTCTTCATCCAGCGCAGGCGCCTGCTGTCCAGGCCTCCTTCCTGTCCTTTTACAGCTCACGCGCCCCCTTCCAGCCCTAGCTCCCCAGCCCACTTCTTCATCCAGCGCAGGTGCCTGCTGTCCAGGCTTCCTTCCCGTCCTTCTTACAGTGCACGCGCCCCCTTCCAGCCCTCGCTCCTCAGCCCACTTCTTCATCCAGCGCAGGCGCCTGCTATCCAGTCCTCCTTCCTGTCCTTCTTACAGCGCACGCGCCCCCTTCCAGCCCTCGCTCCCTGCCCACTTCTTCATACAGCTCAGGTGCCTGCTGTCCAGGCCTCCTTCTCGTCCTTCTTACAGCGCACGCTCCCCCTTCCAGCCCTCGCTCCTCAGCCCACTTCTTCATCCAGCGCAGGCGCCTGCTGTCCAGGCCTCCTTCCTGTCCTTCTTACAGTGCACGCGCCCCCTTCCAGCCCTCGCTCCCCAGCCCACTTCATCATCCAGCGCAGGCGCCTGCTGTCCAGGCCTCCTTCCTGTCCTTCTTACAGCTCATGCGCCCCCTTCCAGCCCTCGCTCCCCAGCCCACTTCTTCATCCAGCGCAGGCGCCTGCTGTCCAGGCCTCCTTCCCGTCCTTCTTACAGTGCACACGCCCCCTTCCAGCCCTCGCTCCCCAGCCTCTTACAGTGCACACGCCCCCTTCCAGCCCTCGCTCCCCAGCCCACTTCTTCATCCAGCGCAGGCGCCTGCTGTCCAGGCCTCCTTCCTGTCCTTCTTACAGTGCACACGCCCCCTTCCAGCCCTAGCTCCCCAGCCCACTTCTTCATCCAGCGCAGGCACCTGCTGTCCAGGCCTTCTTCCCGTCCTTCTTACAGTGCACACGCCCCCTTCCAGCCCTCGCTCCCCAGCCCACTTCTTCATCCAGCGCAGGGGCCTGCTGTCCAGGCCTCCTTCCTGTCCTTCTTACAGTGCACACGCCCCCTTCCAGCCCTCGCTCCTCAGCCCACTTCTTCATCCAGTGCAGGCGCCTGCTGTCCAGTCCTCCTTCCTGTCCTTCTTACAGCGCACGCGCCCCCTTCCAGCCCTCGCTCCCAGCCCACTTCTTCATACAGCTCAGGTGCCTACTGTCCAGGCCTCCTTCCTGTCCTTCTTACAGCGCACGCTCCCCCTTCCAGCCCTCGCTCCTCAGCCCACTTCTTCATCCAGCGCAGGCGCCTGCTGTCCAGGCCTCCTTCCCGTCCTTCTTACAGTGCACGCGCCCCTTCCAGCCCTCGCTCCCCAGCCCACTTCTTCATCCAGCGCAGGCGCCTGCTGTCCAGGCCTCCTTCCTGTCCTTCTTACAGCTCACGCGCCCCCTTCCAGCCCTAGCTCCCCAGTCCACTTCTTCATCCAGCGCAGGCGCCTGCTGTCCAGGCCTCCTTCCCGTCCTTCTTACAGTGCACGCGCCCCTTCCAGCCCTCGCTCCCCAACCCACTTCTTCATCCAGCGCAGGCACCTGCTGTCCAGGCCTCCTTCCTGTCCTTCTTACAGCTCACGCGCCCCCTTCCAGCCCTCGCTCCCCAGCCCACTTCTTCATCCAGCGCAGGCACCTGCTGTCCAGGCCTCCTTCCCGTCCTTCTTACAGTGCACGCTCCCCCTTCCAGCCCTCGCTCCCCAACCCACTTCCGGCTCCTATACAATTTTAACGCGCTGGCCACCAATGCAGGCACACCTCCACCGCAAACGCCCTGCCATACAAAAAAGTATGCCTTAATACACGTTCACCTCTCCTACATGCTCTCTCATGGCAGCAGTCTAATCTACTTCACCCCCACAGCTCTGGCCGGGACTTTCCTTCTTTTGTGCTCTGGCAGATCCTTCTTACTCTGCATCTAGGTCACTTCTTAACAGTATAGTGATTGTGCCTCCTGTATATCACTAAGTCTTGTTCCCCATTCTCCCTAGAGTCCTACCTGTGACTTCTGCCTTTTGGCCGGGCTTATCATTTGCTCTAGTTTTCTCTTCTCACCTATAAGGTCAGTTTGTATGTCAATATTGCCCCACCATTACAAGTGTTCGATGTTGTATACCCATTGTTATACTTTGTCATACCGTCTTCTTCCCAGTATTGGCTGCTTCTTCAAAAAAAAAACGCCTTCCCTTTGGACACAAGGGCAGCATTATGTGTATATATATTGTATATATTGTATATTTTGTATATACAGTACCTTGTGAAAGTATTTAGCCCCCTGGAACTTTTCAACCTTTTCCCACATATCATGCTTCAAACATAAAGATACCAAATGTAAATTTTTGGTGAAGAATCAACAACAAGTGGGACACAATTGTGAAGTTGAACGGAATTTATTGGTTATTTTAAATTTTTGTGGAAATACAAAAACTGAAAAGTGGGGCGTGCAATATTATTCAGTCCCTGTAACTTAATACTTTGTTGCGCCCCCTTTTGCTGCGATTACAGCTGCAGTCACTTGGGGTACGTCTCTATCAGTTCTGTACATGTAGAGACTGAAATTCTCGCCCCTTCTTCCTTGGTAAACAGCTGGAGCTCAGTGAGGTTGGATGGAGATCGTTTGTGAACAGCAGTTTTCAGCTCTTTCCACAGATTCTCGGTTGGATTCAGGTCTGGACTGTGACTTGGCCGTTCTAACACCTGGATACGTTTATTTGTGACCATTACATTGTAGATTTTGCTTTATGTTTGGGATCATTGTCTTGTTGGAAGACAAATCTCCGTCCCAGTCTCAGGTCTTTTGCAGACTCCAACAGGTTTTCTTCAAGAATGGTCCTGTATTTGGCTCCATCCATCTTCCCATCAATTTTAACCATCTTCCCTGTCCCTGCTGAAGAAAAGCAGGCCCAAACCATGATGCTGCCACCACCATGTTTGACAGTGGGGATGGTGTGTTCAGGGTGATGAGCTGTGTTGCCTTTACGCCAAATATATCGTTTGGCATTGTTGCCAAAAAGTTTGATTTTGGTTTCATCTGTCCAGAGCACCTTCTTCCACATGTTTGGTGTCTCCCAGGTGGCTTGTTGCAAACTTTAAACGACACTTTTTATGGATATCTTTGAGAAATGGCTTTCTTCTTGCCACTCTTCCATAAAGGCCAGATTTGTGCAGTGTACGACTGATTGTTGTCCTATGGACAGACTGTCCCACCTCAGCTGCAGATCTCTGCAGTTCATCCAGAGTGATCATGGGCCTCTTGGCTGCATCTCTGATCAGCCTTCTCATTGTTTGAGATGAAAGTTTAGAGGGACGGCCGGGTCTTGGTAGATTTGCAGAGGTATGATACTCCTTCCATTTCAATCTGATCGCTTGCACAGTGCTCCTTGGGATGTTTAAAGTTTTGGAAATCATTTTGTATCCAAATCCGGCTTTAAACTTCTCCACAACAGTATCACGGACCTGCCTGTTGTGTTCCTTGGTCTTCATGATGCTCTCTGTGCTTCAAACAGAACCCTGACACTATCACAGAGCAGGTGCATTTATATGGAGACTTGATTACACACAGGTGGATTATATTTATCATCATTAGTCATTTAGGACATTGGATCATTCACAGATCCACAATGAACTTCTGGAGTGATTTTGTTGCACTGAAAGTAAAGGGACTGAATAATATTGCACGCCCCACTTTTCAGTGTTTGTATTTCCACAAAAATTTAAAATAACCAATAAATTTCGTTCAACTTCACAATTGTGTCCCACTTGTTGTTGATTCTTCACCAAAAATTTACATTTGGTATCTTTATGTTTGAAGCATGATATGTGGGAAAAGGTTGAAAAGTTCCAGGGGGCTGAATACTTTCACAAGGCACTGTATATTTTGTTAACGGCATATGTATAGCACCTATCTATTTTTGTTTATTATTTTTGTTTATCATTGACCATACCACCCTTGTAAAAAAACTTTGTAAAACTGTTTCTTTGCAGTGAGGTTTGAGAAAG
Source organism: Oophaga sylvatica (assembly GCA_033576555.1). NCBI lineage: Eukaryota > Metazoa > Chordata > Amphibia > Anura > Dendrobatidae > Oophaga > Oophaga sylvatica. The sequence continues at coordinate 50,838 of JARQOD010001130.1, read as the reverse complement.
ACCCATGATTGGGTCAAAACGTTACCTCGACTACACTACTTTGTTTGCTGTGGTGACTATAAATAAATTCATCCACTTCTTGCATATGTAAAAAATCCTATTTTCTGAGTGCGGCTGTTTATTCTTATTTTTGCCCCCATCAGTCACCTATCCTGCCCCATCAGCCTCTTATCCTGCCCCATCAGTGACATTTATCCTGCCCTATCAACCTATCCTGCCCCATCAGTCACCTATCCTGCCCCGTCAGTGACATTTATTCTGCCCCATCAGTCACCTATCCTACCTGCCCTATCAGTGTCTTATCCTGCCCCATCAGTGATCTATCCAGCCCCATCAGTGAGCTATCCAACCCATCAGTGAGCTATCCAGCCCCATCAGTGACCAATCCTGCCCCCATAGCACTTCTCCTTCATTTTATATGGTGTTTGTTCCTTTTGGCAGAACAGGGGTTAATCCCCTTTATAATCTGGGCTCTGATGCAAATCCCTGTCAGAGCTAGCATTTGCTGCATGGCTTCAGGAGGAAGAGGTGTTAATATGAGGAGTGTTGGATGAGTTATCTGTGACTGTTGCATGGTTTGTAAGTGTGGTAATTCCCTTCCTTTCTCTATTTTTGTTTTCCCCATCCTCCGCTCCCCAATACATTCCTCTGTTATATGTGAGTGAATATTCTGTATGCCTGGAGTTTTCTGTTAACCCTTGTTTGTATAGCCTTGTTTGTCGGGTTGGTGTACTACGGTGCACAGTAGTGCCCGTCTTCCCTGGGTGGGGGAAGAGAACAGATGGAGGGCTAACTCAGGAGATAAAGCAAGGGTGGGAGCCCCGGCATCTTCACCTTCAGAAGTATCCTGGGGAATAGGACGAGCTAGGGCGCCCCCTAGTGGTAGGGTCAGCGAAGGAGCCCCTGGTCATGGCTTACCTGACAGCTGTGTCATGACAGCATGAGAGTCTGGACAGGGCATCTGCATTCCTGAGCAACTTCTCTGGCCAATGCTCGATGTGAAAAGTGAAATCTTGGAGGCCTAAGAACCATCTTGTCACCAGAGCATTCTTACTCTTCTTTTCCCTCAACCACCTCAGAGGTGCATGGTCAGATACCAGCTATGGCCTAGCATGTAATACATTAGGGTATTTACGGCCCATTTTATAGCTAAGCACTCCTTATTGATGATGGCATAGTTTCTCTCGCAAGAAGAGAGCTTCCAGCTCAGATACAAGATGGGATGCGCCTCCCCATTCACTTCCTGAGACAGCACGGCTCCCAAGCCGACCTCTGACGCATCTGTCTGGAGCACAAATTCTTGCTGAGGTCTGGTGCGACAAGAACAAAATGTCCACACAGAGCCTGCTTCAGCTCCTGGAAATCCATCTCTGTGTCAGCAGACCATTTAATCGTCGACAATGCTGTGCCTTGAAGGAGGTCCATCAAGGGTGCGGCAATCATGGCGGACCTTGGCATAAACCACCGGTAGTAACCCATAATTCCAAGAAACACCCTCACTTGCTTCTTGGAAAGCGCTTGTGGCCATTTCTGGATTGCCTCAATCTTATTAATGAGGCTTGATTTCCCCTCTCCCGACGACATAGCAGAGGTATTTGGCCTCTTCCTTCCCTATGGCACATTTTTGGGGGTTTATGGTGAACCCTGCATTCCTCAACGCATCCAGGATTGCCTGTACCTTTGGTAGATGACTACCCTAGCCAGGGCTGAAGACCACAATGTCATCTAGGTAGGCCGCAGCGTACTTATGTGGAGTCAGGACCCGATCTATAGCCCTCTGGAAGGTGGCTGGGGCCCCCTGCAGTCTGAAGGGCATCCTGGTGTATTGGAAACACCCTTCAGGTGTCGAGAAGGCCGTCTTCTCCTTACCACTCCGGGACATGGGGATCTGCCAGTAGCCCTTTGTTAGGTTGAGGCTGGTGATGTACATCGCGGGTCCAAGTCTCTCAAAGAGTTCATCCACCCAGGGCATCAGATAAACATCACATTTGGAAACCTCATTCAGCCTACGGTAATCATTGCAAAACCACCACTCACCGTCGGGCTTCGGCACGAGGACAATGGGACTCGACCATCCACTTTTCGACTCCTCAATCACCCCGAGGTCTAACATCCTCTTCACCTCATTTGATATTACCTCCCGACGTGATTCGTGAATTTTGTAAGGTTGAGGTTCACCCTTACATGCGGTTCTGTCAACACGTCATGCTCGACCACCTACGTATACTGTTGTGAATGTGTTAGAAATGAATTCTGAGCAGAAGCTCCCTCTGGTGGTTACTAACAGTACTGAACTATTCAATGAAGATTGTGAAGATTGGCAATCAGGTGTTACAGACTGGTCTTATATAAGGGAGGTCCCCTCCCATCAGGGTTGCCGGTGATCAATTGTTCTTGTCTCAACTTTGGTTCCTGGTTCACTTGGAAGTTAGCTGAGTCTTGCCTGCATCTTCTGCTAACAGATAAGATATTTTCTGCTTTTATTTTTGTGCTTGATTTTTGCATTTTGTCCTGCACTTCTGTGGAGGTCAGCCGGGTCCCCTCCGGGGGCTTGTGCTCCTTTCAGTTTATCTGAGCCTCTGTTATTTGTTCATTTGCCTTTTCCAGTTTTTTCAGTGGCTGCGGCTTAGTTTTGTTACACCAGAGAACTAATTTAGATGGTAGAGGTCGTCTGATCTCAGGTGTTTTTGCAATTAGTGAGTTGGTATTTTTTTAGGGTTTTTTGGATTGCAGTAAGTGTCCTTCCTATCCTTTTCTTTCTAGGAAGTTTGGGCCCCAACGTTTGCTCATACTATTTTCTGTCTGTGTCTGTATTTCCTCTTGTCTAACCGCCATTACATGTTTGGGGGCTTCCTATGTTCTTTGGGGATCTGCTCCGGGGCAGATAGTTTTCCTCTTTCTATCTTTAGGTGTAGTTAGCTTCTCAGGCTGTGACGAGGCGTCTAGGACCAACATAGGTACGCTCCACGGCTGCCTTTAGTTGTGGTGGTTAGTCAGGGTACTGCAATCCAGTAGATTCCAACCTCTCTGGTGTATTGCCTTTTTTTGCCTGCTCTCCTCAGCTACCAAATCATAACAGTATCACCGGCCAAACTGAAAATTATATGGTACTCACAGAAGGGAAAGATAGTGTAAAAAAAAAAAAAAAAGTTGTCAGAGTTGTCAGAGATATATATATATATTTTTTTTTTCTTTCCCTCTTTTTCTCTGGGTGCTGAGGATTTTTTTTTCTCTCAATGGAGTTTGCACAGTTGTATGGCCGTGTGGATCAGCTTGCCACTGAAGTTCGGAGTATTGCTACCTATCTTGCAGGGTTGCCTGTTGTGGAACCTAGGATCCCCATGCCAGATTTGTTTTTAGGGGATCGAGCTAAATTTCTGAATTTCAAAAATAACTGTAAGTTGTTTTTTGCCTTAAAACCTAAGTCCTCAGGGAACGCAGCACAGCAGGTTTAAATTGTCATCTCTCTCCTGCGCGGCGATCCTCAGGACTGGGCTTTTTCCCTGACACCTGGGGACCCTGTTTTGAGTAATGTTGATGCATTTTTTCAGGCTCTGGGGTTATTGTACGATGAACCTAATGTCACTGATCAAGCTGAAAAAGCCTTGTTGGCATTAAATCAGGGGCTTGAGGACGCTGAGTTGTACTGTCAGAGATTCCGAAAGTTGGCAGTCCTGACCAAATGGAATGATGATGCTTTGGCAGCCCTTTTTCGGAAGGGTCTGTCAGAGAATGTAAAAGATGTTATGGTGGGTTTCCCTGATCCCTCTGGTCTCAATGATTCTATGTCATTAGCGATTCAAATTGACAGACGTTTGCGTGAGCGCAGAGGTATGCGTGGAATAGTGTTGCCTTGTGAACCAGCTTCTGAACCCATGCAGTGTGATAGAGTGGCTTCTGGGGCACAGCGTCATGAGTTTCGAAAATGCAATGGGTTATGTTTCTACTGTGGTGACGCCTCTCATGCTATTTCAGTCTGCCCTAAGCGGGGAACACGTTTTGCACGGTCAGTTTTCTTGGGTTGTGTTCAGACTAAATTTCTGTTGACTGTTACCCTGATTTGCTCCCTGTCCACATTTTCTGCTCAGGCTTTTGTTGATTCGGGAGCAGCTATTAACCTGATGGATTTTGATTTTGCTAAACGTTGTGGGTTTCCCTTGATACCCCTACGGAAGTCTATTCCCCTACTGGGGATTGATTCTACCCCTTTGGCTGAGAATAAACCCCAGTTCTCTACTCAGGTGATAATGAGGGTTGAACCTGATCATCAGGAGAGTTGCAAATTTTTGGTGCTATATAATCTGCATGACATTATTGTACTAGGTTTCCCTTGGTTACAGTCTCATAATCCTGTTTTGGATTGGAAATCTGTGTCTGTAACCAGTTGGGGCTGCCAATGTGTTAATGCCAACACTCCTGTTTTTTCTGCCTCTCCCCAGGCTCAGGATGTTCCTGACTTTTTGACTGATTTTTCTGATGTGTTTAGTGAAAGTAAATCTGCATCCTTGCCCCCCCCATAGGAGCTATGACTGCGCTATTGAATTAGTGCCTGGTAGTAAATTCCCTAAAGGTCGCCTTTTTAACTTGTCTGTACCTGAACATGACGCTATGCGGTCTTATATCAAGGAGTCATTGGAGAAGGGTCATATCAGACCATCCTCTTCACCCTTGGGTGCTGGTTTTTTCTTTGTGGCCAAAAAGGATGGTTCATTAAGGCCGTGTATTGATTATCGTCTCTTGAACAATATCACTGTGAAATATCCGTTACCCTTGATTTCTGACCTGTTTTCCAGGGTGAAAAGTGCTACTTGGTTTACCAAGCTTGACCTCAGGGGGGCGTATAACCTTATTTGCATTAAGCACGGGGATGAATGGAAGACGGCATTTAATACCCCAGAGGGGCATTTTGAGTACCTAGCGATGCCCTTTGGGCTCACTAATGCTCCTTCCGTCTTCCAGTCCTTCATGAATGACATTTTCAGGGATTTTGTGGATAAATTTCTGATTGTTTATCTGGATGATATCTTGATTTTTTCCAATGACTGGGACTCTCATGTGAAACATGTTCGGACTGTGTTCCAGATTTTGAGAGACAATGCTCTGTATGTGAAGGGATGAAAGTGTCTTTTTGGCGTACAGAGGATCTCATTTCTGGGATTCATTTTGTCCCCGTCTGTTATTGAAATGGACCCGGTCAAGGTTCAGGCCATCTGTGATTGGGTCCAACCTACTTCATTAAAGGCTCTTCAGAGATTCTTGGGTTTTGCCAATTTTTATCATAAATTTATTGGTAATTTCTCTGTTATTGTTAAACCATTGACTGATTTGACCAAGAAGGGTTCTGATGTGGTGAATTGGCCCCCTGAGGCAGTCTCTGGGTTTCAGGAACTTAAGCAGAGATTCACTTCTGCTCCTGTTCTACGACAGCCTGATGTTTCTCTGCCATTTCAGGTGGAGGTTGATGCCTCTGAAATTGGGGCAGGTGCCGTTTTGTCCCAAAGAGATCCAGAGACCTCTAAAAGTAACCCTTGTGCCTTTTTCTTTCGAAAATTTTCTCCAACTGAACGTAATTATGACGTGGGTAATCGGGAGTTATTGGCCATGAAGTGGGCTTTTGAAGAGTGGAGACATTGGCTGGAGGGAGCCAAACATCAGGTGGTGGTCCTCACGGACCATAAGAATCTGGTTTATCTGGAATCAGCCAAGCGACTTAATCCTAGACAGGCCAGGTGGGCCTTGTTTTTCACACGTTTTAATTTTGTGGTTTCCTTTCTTCCTGGCACTAAGAATGTTAAAGCGGATGCCCTCTCGAGGAGTTTCCTTGCGGACTCTCCTGAGTTATCTGATCCTGCTTTATTTTGAAAGAGGGTGTAGTTCTTTCCGCCATCTCGCCCAATTTGAGACTGGCTCTGGAAGGGTGTCAGGAGGATAAACCCGAGCGCTGCCCTATTGGGAAATTGTTTGTCCCAGACCGGTGGAAAAAGAGTGTGATGTCTGAGATTCATTGTTCCGCATTGGCCGGTCATCCCGGAATTTTTGGTACCAGAGACTTGGTTAGTCGGTCCTTTTGGTGGCCTACTTTGTCTCGTGACGTCAGGGAATTTGTGCAGTCCTGCGGGACTTGCTCTCGCTCCAAGCCTTGCTCTCGCTCTAGTGGTTTGTTGATGCCATTGCCTGTGCCCAAGAGACCATGGACCCATATCTCTATGGATTTAAGTTCCGACCTCCCTGTTTCTCAGAGAATGACCGTTATCTGGGTGATTTGTGATATGTTTTACAAAATGATACATCTTGTGCCATAACCTAAGTTGCCTTCCTCCTCCGAATTGGTGCCTTTGTTCCTTCAGCACGTGGTTCGGTTACACGGCATTCCTGAGAACATTGTGTCTGACAGAGGAGTCCAGTTTGTTTCCAGATTTTGGAGGACTTTTTGTTCTAAACTTGGTGTTCAATTGTCTTTCTCCTCGGCTTTTCATCCTCAGACCAATGGACAAACTGAGAGAACAAACCAGACATTGGAGACTTATCTGAGATGCTTTGTGTCTGCTGATCAGGATGACTGGGTCTCTTTTTTGCCTTTGGCTGAGTTTGCTCTTAATAATAGGGCTAGCTCTGCCACTTTGATGTCTCCATTTTTCTGCAATTTTGGGTTTCACCCTCGATTTTCTTCGGGACAGACGGAGGCTTCTGTCTGTCCAGGTGTTGACTCTGTTGTGGAGCGTATGCAGCAGATTTGGGACCAGGTAGTGGAGAGGTTGTCCCTCTCTCAGGAGAGGGCCCAGCGGTTTGCCAACCGGCATAGGACTGATGGTCCTCGGTTTGAAGTGGGGGACTTGGTCTGGCTGTCCTCAAGAAATATCCCTATGAGAGTTGCATCTCCTGTAGCGTCGGCGTCCCTGCACTCTGCTAGGCAGGGACGCTGTTCCCCTCACCCCTCTGCCCCGGGTCCGTCTTCCTCCTCCCGCTCTGCTGGTGGCGTGCGCTCCTTTCCGGCCACTGTGCTTAGGGCGCGCGCGCGCTCCCTTCCTCTTATAGGGGCCGCGCGTGTCCTCCTAAGTAGTCCCCGGCCAATGGCCGGAGGACTTCACCATATATAAGGCACCTCCTCCAAAATGGAGGTGCCCGAGCAACGTTGTTGCACTGTTCACTACTCTGCTTCAGCCCTCAGGTTCCGTTGCCTGTTACCTGCCAGATTCCTGCCCGCTCACCTGGGAGCGTTCACCTGTTACCAGCCCGCTAGCCTACCTGGAGGCTCCACCGTCCGACAGTCTGTTCACCATCACCTGCCAGTCTGTCTATGGACCAGCCTGCCCGCTCACCTGGGAGCGCTCACCTGCTGCCTGCCTGCTAGCCTACCTGGAGGCTCTGCCGTCACGTTCGGTGACCACCTGCTATTCCAGAGACTCTCGCCCGCTCACCTGGGAGCGCTCACCTGTTGCCTGCCTGCTAGCCTACCTGGAGGCTCTGCCGTCACGTTCGGTGACCACCTGCTATTCCAGAGACTCTCGCCCGCTCACCTGGGAGCGCTCGTCTGCTATCTGCCTGCTAGCCTACCGGGAGGCTCAGCCATCACAGGTCGTATCTGCCCGTTCATCCAGAGACTGCCCCGGTCACTTGCCGTGACCTCCTGCCCGTTTATCCAGAGACTGCCCCGGTCACTTGCCGTGACCTCCTGCCCGTTCATCCAGAGACTGCCCCGGTCACTTTCCGTGACCTCCTGCCCGTCCATCCAGAGACTGCCCCGGTTACCTGCTGTGACTGCCTGCCTGTCTACCCTGGTCGCCACCCGCTCCCTTACAAGGACCGCCCCCTTGTATAGTAGCTCAGAGGTTCCGCCCCCGGACCCGTTACAGTTTGCTCGGGCCATGGAACCCGGTGGCACCCAAGCTCCCTCGCTCTCGGACTTGTGTCATGAACTGTCCCGTCAGAGGTCCCAACAGGAGTCCATCCTGGGTCACCTGCGGAATGTCAATTCTCGCCTGGACACTCTGGCCGCTACACCAGCAACCACCGCTGGTGCCATGACCCGCAATCCGGCAGCTCCGCTCTCCACCCATTCCGTGGTTTCCTGTCCCGGACCCCGGCTTTCTGCACCTCCTCGCTTCGGAGGCGACCCCGCTCAGGCTCGGGGCTTCATTAATCAGTGCACCCTGCACTTTGAACTCCTGTCCCATCAGTTTAACTCCGACCGGGCCAAAATTGCCTTCATCATGTCCCATCTCACCGGGGAGGCCCTGGCCTGGCTAAATCCTCTTTGGGAGAGAGGAGATCCCCTGGTGTCCGACTTTTCTGCCTTTCTCGCGGCTTTCCGGAAGGTCTTCGACGAACCCGGACGGAAGACCTCATCCGCATCATCTCTGCTACGCCTCCGTCAGGGAGGTCTCACCGTGGGCCAATATGCCATACAGTTCCGTACCCTTGCCTCGGAGCTGGACTGGGATAACGACGCTCTGGTATCTGTTTTCTGGGAGGGTCTGTCCGGTCGTATTAAAGATGAACTCGCCGGTCGGGACATTCCTACCACTCTCGATGACCTAATAACTCTTGCCACCCGGATTGACCTACGGTTCCAGGAGCAGGCCAAAGAGGTCACCCGTGAGAGGAGGTTTCCACGTCTAGCTCCTACGTTTCAGAAACCCGTCACTCCCTCCGTTTCTCCCCAATTACACTCTCCTGAGCCTATGCAGGTCGACCAGACCAAGATGGTCAAAACCCGTCAGGACTTACGCCGTGCCGAGGGGAGTTGCTTCTACTGTGGCAGTAAGGAGCACCGGATCCGTACCTGCCCGGAGAGGTCGGGAAACGCCTGTGTCTAGGTTCGCTCAGAGAGGTCGACCTAGACAAAGATAAATCCTCTCCATCTCTGCTGCTGTCAGTCTCAATTCTCCTCGGGGAGAACCGTTATTTCGAACTAGCCCAACTTGACTCTGGAGTAGCCGGGAATCTTGTTTCACAGGCTCTGGTAGAAAAATACCGCATTCCTACCAAACCTCTGGTTGTACCAGTATCTGTCGCTGCTGTGGATGGGGGTCTCTTACCACGTCCCATCCAACTTATCACCGAATCCATAACTCTGCAGGTGGGTATGCTGCATTCTGAGAGCATCTCTTTTCATGTTCTGCCTGGACTCTCTCACGCTTTCTTACTAGGTCTACCTTGGCTCCAAAAGCATTCACCCGTGCTCGACTGGCAGACTGGAGAGATCCTTCGCTGGGGACAAGACTGTCATAAAACGTGTTTGGGTCCTGTTCATCCCGTCCGTCCTTCTCCTACACCAACTAATCTACCTGGGCTCCCGATTCCATATTGGTCATTCGCTGATGTCTTTAATAAAAAGGAGGCAGAGACATTACCCCCTCACAGACCTTATGATTGCCCTATCGACCTGCTACCCGGTACTACGCCTCCCCGTGGGCGTATTTACCCATTGTCTGCTGCTGAGACCAGGTCGATGTCCGAATATATCGAGGAGAATTTGGACAAGGGATTCATCCGGAAATCTACCTCCCCAGCGGGAGCAGGCTTCTTCTTCGTAAAAAAGAAAGACGGCTCTCTCCGTCCCTGTATAGACTACAGAGGTCTTAACCTGATCACGGTGAAGAATAAGTACCCCCTTCCGCTCATTCCAGAATTATTTGATCGTCTGAGGGGGGCTAGAATCTTCACCAAACTGGATCTTCGTGGGGCATATAACCTAGTCCGTATCCGTCGGGGAGATGAATGGAAGACGGCATTCAACACCCGGGACGGCCACTACGAGTATTTGGTGATGCCCTTTGGTCTCTGTAACGCTCCGGCAGTCTTTCAAGAGTTGGTCAATGACATCTTCCGGGACCTTCTCTACTCCTGTGTAGTGGTGTACCTGGACGACATCTTGGTCTTCTCTCCGGATCTCCAGTCTCACCGGAGGGACGTTCGTCAGGTTCTGCTCAGGCTCAGGCAGAATCACCTCTTCGCTAAATATGAGAAGTGCCTTTTTGAGCAGACTTCACTTCCGTTTTTGGGCTACATCATTTCTCAGACAGGTCTACGAATGGATCCGGAGAAACTATCTGCCATCGAGAAATGGCCCCGACCGGAGGGATTGAAGGCCATTCAGCGGTTCCTGGGCTTCGCCAATTATTACCGCCTCTTCATACCGCACTTCTCTTCCCGGACTGCTCCAATCTCCGCGCTCACCCGCAAGGACGCTAACCCCAAACAGTGGACTCCCGAAGCAGAGGAGGCCTTTCTTTCCTTAAAACAAGCCTTCTCTTCCGCTCCGGTGCTGCATCGCCCGGACGGCAACAAGCAGTTCTTCTTGGAGGTTGACGCTTCCTCCTCTGGAGCCGGAGCGGTACTTACTCAAAAATCTTCTTCCGGGAGGATGGTAACTTGCGGCTTCTTCTTTAAACTCTTCTCCTCTTCCGAGCGCAATTATTCCATAGGAGACCGAGAGCTATTGGCCATCAAGCTGGCATTAGAAGAGTGGCGTTACCTACTCGAGGGGGCTCTTCATCCGGTAATCATTTACACTGATCACAAAAACTTGGCTTACCTTCAGCATGCTCAGAGACTTAACCCTCGCCAAGCCTGGTGGTCCTTGTTTTTTGCTCGCTTTGATTTTCTTCTACATTTTCGCCCGGCAGACAAGAACATCAAGGCGGACGCCTTGTCTCGATCCTTCCTGGTGTCGGATCTCGAGGAGGAAACCTAAACATATCATCGATCCCGCCAGAGTGATGCAGGTGGCTCCCGTGAGTCTAAATCGTCTCCCTCCTGGTAAGACGTTCGTATCGGTACCCGATCGAGAGAGGATCCTACACTGGGGTCATTCGTCTAAACTAGCTGGCCACGCCGGTCAGAAAAAGACCCTCCAGCTTATTACCCGGCATTACTGGTGGCCTACCCTGCACAAGGACGTAAAAGACTTTGTTTCTGCCTGTGCCTCCTGTGCCCGCAACAAAGTTCCGAGACACCTGCCTGCCGGCCGCCTCCTTCCGCTTCCGGTACCCGCTGCCCCCTGGCAGCATATAGCCATGGACTTCATAACTGACCTCCCCGTCTCTGCCGGTTGTACGGTCATTTGGGTGGTCGTTGACCGTTTTTCCAAGATGGCTCACTTTATTCCCCTGCCAGGTCTTCCGTCAGCACCCGAACTGGCTAAAGACTTTATCCGCCACATCTTCCGTCTTCATGGCCTGCCTCGTCACATTGTGTCGGATCGTGGGGTACAGTTCACCTCACGTTTCTGGAAAGCCACTTGTAAGTTGCTAGACGTCTCCCTGGATTTCTCCTCCGCTTACCACCCACAGTCCAATGGTCAAGTGGAGCGGATCAATCAGATTCTGACCAGTTACCTCCGGCACTTCGTTAATGCCGACCATTCTGACTGGGTGGATCTCCTGCCATGGGCCGAATTTTCTTACAACAATCACAAGATTGTTTTTTGTAGTCTTTGGTCAGCATCCTCGGATCCCTGTTCCCGTCTCCACCTCTGTGGACAATCCAGCTGCGGAATCTCTTGTTAACGAATTTTCCACCATATGGGAGAGTACCCGGTCCGCACTCATTCTGTCATCCGAGCGCATGAAGAAACATGCTGACAAAAAAAGTCTGGATCCTCCTCAATTCCGTCCTGGGGATAAGGTCTGGCTCTCGTCCAAGTATGTCCGGCTCAAGATTCCTTCCTATAAGCTAGGGCCTCGGTTCATCGGTCCTCTGGAGGTCATCAGTCAGATCAACCCGGTGGCCTATAAATTGAAACTCCCGGCCAATTTGCGGATTCCTAACTCCTTCCATGTATCTCTTCTCAAACCGGTGGTACTTAACTCTTTTGCCAAGCCTACAGGTACGCTTCCTGCTCCAGTTTCTGCTGAAAACGAATTTGAGGTAGAGAACATTCTGGCCACCAAAAGGGTAAGGAGAAAGACCTATTTTCTGGTGGATTGGAAGGGGTTTGGTCCTGAGGAGAGAACGTGGGAGCCTCGGGAGAACATCCATGCCCCTCTCATCTTAGCTAAATTTCTCTCTGGCCTAAAAAAGGGGGGGCCTAAATGGGGGGGGAACTGTAGCGTCGGCGTCCCTGCCCTCTGCTAGGCAGGGACGCTGTTCCCCTCACCCCTCAGCCCCGGGTCCGTCTTCCTCCTCCCGCTCTGCTGGTGGCGTGTGCTCCTTTCCGGCCACTGTGCTTAGGGCGCGCGCGCGCGCGCTCCCTTCCTCTTATAGGGGCCGCGCGTGTCCTCCTAAGTAGTCCCCGGCCAATGGCCGGAGGACTTCACCATATATAAGGCACCTCCTCCAAAATGGAGGTGCCCGAGCAATGTTGTTGCACTGTTCACTACTCTGCTTCAGCCCTCAGGTTCCGTTGCCTGTTACCTGCCAGATTCCTGCCCGCTCACCTGGGAGCGTTCACCTGTTACCAGCCCGCTAGCCTACCTGGAGGCTCCACCGTCCGACAGTCTGTTCACCATCACCTGCCAGTCTGTCTATGGACCAGCCTGCCCGCTCACCTGGGAGCGCTCACCTGTTGCCTGCCTGCTAGCCTACCTGGAGGCTCTGCCGTCACGTTCGGTGACCACCTGCTATTCCAGAGACTCTCGCCCGCTCACCTGGGAGCGCTCACCTGTTGCCTGCCTGCTAGCCTACCTGGAGGCTCTGAGGTCACGTTCGGTGACCACCTGCTATTCCAGAGACTCTCGCCCGCTCACCTGGGAGCGCTCGTCTGCTATCTGCCTGCTAGCCTACCGGAGGCTCAGCCATCACAGGTCGTATCTGCCCGTTCATCCAGAGACTGCCCCGGTCACTTGCCGTGACCTCCTGCCCGTTTATCCAGAGACTGCCCCGGTCACTTGCCGTGACCTCCTGCCCGTTCATCCAGAGACTGCCCCGGTCACTTTCCGTGACCTCCTGCCCGTCCATCCAGAGACTGCCCCGGTTACCTGCTGTGACTGCCTGCCTGTCTACCCTGGTCGCCACCCGCTCCCTTACAAGGACCGCCCCCTTGTATAGTAGCTCAGAGGTTCCGCCCCCCGGACCCGTTACATCTCCTAAGTTTAAGCCTAGGTTCATTGGACCTTATAAGATCATGGAGATTCTTAATTCTGTTTCCTTTCGTTTACTTCTTCCAGGGACATTTAAGATCCATAACATGTTCCACAAGTCCTTATTGAAGAGGTTTGTCGAGCCAGTGGTTCCTATGGCTGCGCCTCCTGACCCTGTTTTGGTTGAGGGCAATCTGGAGTATGTGGTTGAGAAAATATTGGATTCTCGTTTTTCTAGACGGAAACTCCAGTATTTGGTTAAGTGGAGGGGTTATGGTCAGGAGGACAATTCTTGGGTGTTTGCTTCGGACATCCATGCTAGGAGACTGATCCGTGCGTATCACAGAGCTCATCCTGACCGACCTGGTTGCCCAAATGAGGGTTCGGTGACCCCTCCTCAAGGGGGGGTACTGTTGTGAATGTGTTAGAAATGAATTCTGAGCATAAGCTCCCTCTGGTGGTTACTAACAGTACTGAACTATTCAATGAAGATTGTGAAGATTGGCAATCAGGTGTTACAGACTGGTCTTATATAAGGGAGGTCCCCTCCCATCAGGGTTGCCGGTGATCAATTGTTCTTGTCTCAACTTTGGTTCCTGGTTCACTTGGAAGTTTGCCGAGTCTTGCCTGCATCTTCTGCTAACAGATAAGATATTTTCTGCTTTTATTTTTGTGCTTGCTTTTTGCATTTTGTTCTGCACTTCTGTGGAGGTCAGCCGGGTCCCCTCCGGGGGCTTGTGCTCCTCTCAGTTTATCTGAGCCACTGTTATTTGTTCATTTGCCTTTTCCAGTTTTTTCAGTGGCTGCTGCTTAGTTTTGTTACACCAGAAAACTAATTTAGGTGGTAGAGGTCGTGTGATCTCAGGTGTTTTTGCAATTAGTGAGTTGGTATTTTTTTTAGGGTTTTTTGGATTGCAGTAAGTGTCCTTCCTATCCTTTTCTTTCTAGGAAGTTTGGGCCCCAACGTTTGCTCATACTATTTTCTGTCTGTGTCTGTATTTCCTCTTGTCTAACCGCCATTACATGTTTGGGGGCTTCCTATGTTCTTTGGGGATCTGCTCCGGGGCAGATAGTTTTCCTCTTTCTATCTTTAGGTGTAGTTAGCTTCTCAGGCTGTGACGAGGCGTCTAGGACCAACGTAGGTACGCTCCACGGCTGCCTTTAGTTGTGGTGGTTAGTCAGGGTACTGCAATCCAGTAGATTCCAACCTCTCTGGTGTATTGCCTTTTTTTTGCCTGCTCTCCTCAGCTACCAAATCATAACAGTATACCCTGGCAACGCCGAGAACAGGTCACGGTTCCGCTGCAACAATTCCCAACACTTTTGTCTCTGGTCCGGTGTTAGAGACTCTGCAACGAAGGCATCGTCCACTGTGGCTTTGGGATTGGCTCCCAGGCAAGGTGTTTCCTGCAACTTAGGATCTCGCCACGGCTTGAGCAAGTTCAAATGGTATATTTGGTGCGGCTTCCTTCGACCTACAAGTGTACCTTTCTTCCTTAAGGACCTCTTGACCACCTGATACCTTTCTACTAGGCTGACCAGATCATCTGCATTTCAGGGATCTCCCTGGGCAACCCAGGTCTGTACTGGCCTTGAAGGCAGTGGATAAATCTGTCCATTACAACCCGCTCTACCATCTGGGCAGGGGTGGAGGACTACGGCTGCAACCATTTCTGCATGAGATGCAGCAAGTCGAAACTTTGGGAGCGAGGAGGTTTATCACCGCAATAAGCCCAGTGATGAACCCTTGCGCTCGGACATAGTCATCTCTGAGCGTGCTAGTATTTCAGGTTTTAGTTTGGCATATCCCTGGCATCTTGTAAGGCCGAGTCATAATAAGCCTTCTGGGGCTCGCTAGTTAGATAGGAGGCCAGCATCTTTGCCCACTGCTCTGGCGGCAGCTTCTCCCGCTATGCAACCTGCTCAAACACGGTCAAAAAATCCCTCTACATCATCACCCGGGTCATTTTCTATTTTGCCTGTCTTGCCACCTTCCAGATGCACCTTTCGTCACCTGGACTTATGGAATGGGCTTCCGGTCTCCCACGAACCGCCTCGGCAAGCAACTCAATCTGCTGTTGCTGTTGTCTGAACCTGGTCCTGTTGATATTGTTGCTGCTGTTGCATCTGCTGGATAAGCAATTAACTCATCTCCTGATGTGCCAGATGTTGCTGCTGCGCGCTCACCAGATGCTTAAGCAAGTCCTCCATTTTGCCTGACATCGTCTGCTGCCTTGTGGCCTCCTTTACCCAGGACATGCGGTTTGACCACAGCTGCTACTGGTGGCCCTGGAACGTTGCCTGCATTTGAAACACCACTTGTGGTAGTTCAACTCATAAGGCCGTACACGGAGGTAGAAAGCAGGAACACTGTCACTTTAAATCTTCGGTTGGTTCACTATATTGCCGCATCTACCAACAAAAAGGGGAAAGCAAACACAGCCCTTCAGGCAAAAACAGGAAAACAACAAAGAAAACAAAACGCTGTAACACACTCCATAGCATGTGGGTAGCAGCCCGCTCTGCAGCAACACAGGATCAGTCTTTCCTCCTCAGGACACAAACCACTGGAGGTCCTCCCTCCAGTCCTGCTGAACAAAGACTGTCTCTGGCGCCCAGCTATTTAAGCTCCAGACCATGTGACTCCTCCCACATGTGACTGATCACATGACTGTGACATCACACAGGTCCTGTCAGCACATGGCATGCAAGGCTTTGCAGATGGAGATAAGGTGGACACCCTCCCACCCACTCTATGGATGTCCACATAAAAGCCAACCCATTATACAACTTAGCTTAATCCTCACACTTAGTGTGATGGAGGAAATTACTCTGGGTTTCACATCACTGACGCCATTAAGCATAGTGACACATATCTCCCCTTCAGCAGTGTCTCCACCAGCAGAATAGTGAGTGCAGCTCTGGACCATCCAACAGGAAGGGGCAGAGCTTGCCGTGCGGTCTGAGTGTGGTGCCTGGAGACAGCTTCTGGGAAGGGAGGTCACGTTTCCATCCAGGACTTTTTGTCTGCCTCCTTCCCAAGAAAGAAGGCTCATCTTGGGACTGGCCTCCGGGGCAGGGCCCCCGTCTCCCACCTCCTGGTCCAAGCCGGCGGGGGATGGGAGGACTCCCAATCCAGCTAGGGTCACAAGATCTGGCCAAGGATCCAGCATGAAGACCCGCAGTACCCCGAGGCCATGACCGCGGCGGCTCCTTCCCCCGGAGGTAGGCCGAGTACGAGCAGGGGTGCTGCAGCGGGACCCCCTAAGTGCGGCACCAAGGTGGCGAAGGAAACCACCGTGGTTTATGGTTCCCGTGTCCATGCGCACCTCTGTGAGTATAAGGACGCCTCAAAGAAGCTAAGATCCCTCTGGGGGGAGTTGAGGGTAGCTAAGGAGAGGTCCAACAGGGCCTCCGGCAATAAGAAGGCCGAGCTATCCGCCGCGGTCAGAAAGATCCAGAAAGCCATAGAAAACCTGGCAAGCCGGAGGTGCGAGATCCTGGCCGGCAGCGGGCCCTTCTGTGAAAAGCTGGAGAATGACGACCTGTTCAGAGCCATGGCCGGAGGGGCTCCAGAGGGGTCACGGAGCCCCGGCCAGGCGGTGGAGGAGGAGGAATGCGAGGAGGAGGTCGTGTCCTACCCACCGCCTGGTTGCCTGGTAAGAGATCTCCAGGCGTCGCATAGCGGGATAGCCCCCGAGCAAGTGGCTCTCCCGCCAGATTCTGGCTCTTCAGAGGGCAGCGGGTGCGAGGGGGAGGATGAGGATGGTGGTAGTAGTAGAGTCCCCAGTCCGGTTTAACCAGCTGAGGTTTGGGGATGAGATCTGCGATGACGAGGCAACCAGGAGGGGGATGAAGAGAAAAGCTAAGAAGAAGGTAAAAAAATTTGTGTATGTCCCCCTCTCTGGGGCCCCCCGGTCCCGCTGTGCGGCATCCGCTACCCACCCCGGCTCGGGCTCTGTTGTGGGTCCGCAGCAAGGGAGCGGGGAGATTACAGGCCGTGACACGCAGGGCGCCGCCTCTGTTTGTGGTAATGGAGGGGGTAGTGACGTGTCTGATATGGAGCATGGTGTGGAGGGCGGCCCAGTGGTGGGCAAGAGAGTGGCAGCCGGGACCGCATCTCCGGCGGTGAGCGCTGTGGTGTCTGGGTCCCCCACTTACGGATCCGTTACTGGATCGCTTCTGTGGGCCCAGGCACCCAGTAAAGTGAAGGGGGAGGGGCCTGCGGCTCCGGCAGAGCCGGCTCATAAAAAACAACTGTTGGGGTCAGCTCCCCTGGCGGGGTCCGTGGTGAAGTCTGGGCTGGGGGCCCCGCCGCCGGTGGACACTGAGGGGGAGTGGCCTAGCCTGGGGCCGGCCGCCGGAGTTGCTGTGCCCAAGCTGTTTGTGGCCCAGTGTGTGGTGGTTGGGGGTGCTGTGCCCTGGGGGACTGGTGCGCGCGGGGGGTCCCTGGGGGTGGTCCCGGCTCCGGGTCGGCTCCGGGGGTCCCGCTGCGGCCGGTCTCGGGGGGCGTGGCCTCCTCGGCTCCTGCTGCCCAAGTGGGTGCGGCTTTGGAGAGCTCTGCTGTGAAGCTGGAGGCTGGGGGCGTGGCTTCCCATCCAAAGGAAAAAAAAATGGTGATCAGCAATGAAGCAGAGACTGCAGCAGACAGCAGCAAGGGCGCATGCCTGGCCGGGTCCTCTGAGTCTGGGGGCTTACCTGTGGTGGGAGCACCGGCGACAAGCCAGAAGGATGGAGCTGGAGGCAGGACTGCTCCTGGCTTAATCTCTGCCAGTGGGAGAGAAGGAAGCTCCATGCAGGCTGTGGAGGCAGTGCTGCTGAAACCCAATGGCAGCACAAATCTTAAAGGGCCAGCAGCACTCTGTGTGCCGAACCCCCCCGGCAGGGAAGATGCCACCAGTAGGTGGCGGTAGCAGCAGACAACCAAGCATTCATGGAAATACCCAAAACGTGAGGCATGATATTGACCCCAGTGTGCATGTGAGTGAGAATGGGGTGACTGAGGGAGTGGATGAGGAGGGTGTGGGTATGGAAGTGTCTGTGGTTGAGGATGCGGGTGGCAGTGTGTCTAAAGTGGCAAGTGTGAATGGGGTGTCTGAGCATAGTGGAAGGAGGGGGGAGGGGGCCGGTCCATCTGCCCCCTCGGCCACCGCTCCTCTGAGTTATTCGGGGGTGGTGGCTGGAGCCTCAGGGTCTGGTCAGTGGATTTCCTCGCCTCTGGACCTCAGGGATGGCGTCTTGCGGGGCCGTTTCCTGAAGGCCCTCAAAAAGGGAGAACGGACGATCAATGTAGAGGGCAGAGAGGTGGACTTGGCCTTTTGGCTGGATAGATACGGCCTGGTTGCCTTCCAAGATAAAAGGGAGGGAGAAACGGTTTGGTCCCTCCCGACAGCCGGGCAGGGGTGGCCAGGCGGAATGTGGTCGTCTTCGGTGGAGGGGCAGTGAAGCATGCCCGCCAAGAGCGAGGGTTGTGGAGCTCCTTCTGAAGATGGACTTCAGGGCGACGGACATGTTTGCCCTGATTCATCCGTTTGGCACCTCCTTCTTCGATGTCAGTTTTGTTCGGCCAGAGGGCCTAGAGCTTTTCTGGTCGAATTTCAAACTGGCAAAGGGGGAGCCCGGCTGGCGAGACTTTGCCATGCAGGCGATGTCTTGCCAAAATAGTGTAAAGAGGGTGACCGTTCTGACAAGTAACGAGTCACTCTCTGGGGTTGACATCATGACGTGGCTTTCCCGTTATGGGTAAGTCACGGACGTCCCTAAGAAAAATAGGGATGAGTTTGGCATTTGGTCAGGGGGCTGGACCTTTATGGTAAAGTTGAAGGTTTCAGGAGGTACGGTCACCCACATCCCCTCCTCAGCATTTCTGGGGAGGGACAGAATCCAGATCTTCTACCAGGGGCAACCGAAGGTCTGCCACAGGTGCAAGGTGCAGAAGTGTACCTTGTGCGGCGGGGTAGGTCATCTTGCTGCGGCCTGTGGTGACATTAGGTGTCACCTGTGTGTGACCTAGGTCACCCGTATAGCCGCTGCCCCGGCTCCTTTTCCGGCACCATCTCTGGCCCAGCGGGGGGAGCCATGGCGGGGTCCCCAGTGGTGCAACTTCTGCTGGGGCTGAGGGTGGAGGCGTGAGGGGAGCTGAGAGGTCAGTGAGGAAAGGCGAGGCTGGTACATCTGCCCACCAGTGGCAACAGGTGAGGCGCTGTAAGGGCAGGGGGCAGGATAAGCCTCAGGTTACTGGGGTGATGACTGCCCCCACCCTGGAGGCGGCAGCCAAAGCCTCTGAGACCCTTGGGGACAAGGCGGTGAGCGAGGAGATCCGGAGGATGGAGAGGTAGGAGTTGGCTGCTTCTGATAACTCTTCCCAGTATGAAAGTGTGGATGAAGAGGTGGTGGAGCTGCCTTAAAAAACAGGTGACAATTGTACCAGTAAGAGGCGGAAGAAGAGGAAGAACAAGGCTAAAAAATCTAATGCCCCGCCGACCGCTAGGGTGCCTGCGGAAGGGCTCACCGGCTCCCCTCTGATCCCCCTCTCCAATCGGTTCCAAGCTCTCGATGACTCTGTGTCGGAGGTCGGGGGTGAGGGGCCGGACGCAACATCTGGGGTGCCTTCAGGGAGTGTCGAAGTCCGTCCTCCGGGGGATTCACACTCCTCTGGAGGGGGACTACCTCGGGGTCCAGGGGCGAGGAATCTAGTGCTGGGAAGGTGTCCACTGCTGCTAAGGAGGATATGGACACCTCAGTGTCTTTAAAGAGGAGGGGTAAGTCGGGCTCCTCCTCAGAGGGGGAGAGGAAATCTGGGCGTACGGTTAAAAAACAGGCCGTCTAACTCAATCACCCATGATGGGGGAACCTACCCCATTGACTCTGGCGTCGATTAATGTCGCCAGCATAAAGTCGGATACGGCTAGATTTACGGCCTTTGATTTTTTTTCACCCGGGTTGAGGCTGATGTTTTATTTTTGCAGGAGACCAGACTAACGGACCTGGGGTCCATTCACAAAGCAAAGAGGGAATGGAGGAGTGGGCCCTCATACTGGTCTCTTGCGGCCGAGCCGTATAGCGGGGTAGCGGTCCTTTTTAAGACCGCGGAGGTAGAATGCAGACGGGTGATTGTTCTGTCCCCACATGACGCAAATGGAGGTGAAGTTGATTGGGGCTGGGAGAGTTTTCCTACCTTCCGCTTCCTCATGCAGAGAAGACAGGACCAGTGCTGTTCAGCGTCCGAAAAGATGATGCACACCAGGGATTGTGAAGTCCAGACTTGTTTATTTGGAAATCTGGACATACAGCTTATGATTGGTATACAGTAACTTCTCCAGAAATGCAGGTGAAAACGAGGTGCAGGAAGATGTAGCACCAAGTATGGTTGCAAGTGTGAGCAGTGAGAATGTATGGGGTGGTGGTCGAAAACTGATGCCTTTCACAGCTCGGTTCAAAGCGTGTCTCTCCCATAAAGAACTAACAAAGCAAATGGCTGCTAACAGGAAGAAGAAGGAGTGAACTCTGCCCAGGAAGTGAAAGGCATGTTTCAGAAGAAACAATTAGTTACAGGCTGCCACACAGAAAGCCACCAGGTGACAGCAGAGAGCATGCAAGAACAGATTATACACAGCATGGAAATAATACAATACATACACCAGCCAAATGGAACAGCACACTCCCCGTCTGAAATTCCGTAAGGGATTTCACTATACTAGTGCTTTTGAAACAAAGTCCAACAACCTAAAAAACAAACAAACACATAAATATGCATGAAATGCAATAATAACTTCGAAATGAGGTAAATGAATGTCTTTAAGTCAGTTCCTGAGGTAATCCAAAGGAAACCCATCTTCGGATCAGAGAAGCCGCACTAGGCCAAACTATCTCCGACCCAACGGCAATCCAATGGACGAAGTACTAGTGCAGTGTTCTGCTCGTCTTTTTCCTACCGGAATGTCCGCGGTAGAGAGCGGTGTATGACAGATGTGCCAACCATGACAGTCTTTGTCTCCATGTGAGTCGTGATAAGATCTCGCAATGTGGACTAACCTTGCGATGGTCTTGATGAGTTTCATCCAGTTGGAGAAGTGTTCGAAGCGCTGGCAACCGAGGCTGGAGGTTGGTTTAGTGTTCGTGGCCAGAGCACTGACCTCGGAGCGGACTTCTGGATTGTTATCCGGATCCTGGATGCTGAAGTCTTCCTGGACACGTTCACTTCCTTTCTGTTCCAGCAGAAACTTCGGACCTGAAAGCCAAGAAGAGTTAGCAAAAGAACTTATAGACATAGGTCTAGTGGCGTGGTCCGCTGGATTAAGCTCAGATGGGAAATAGTGCCACTGCTCACGCTCGGAAGACTTCCTTATTCTCTCGATGCGGTTACTGACGTACACGTAGAAGCGCCTTGTTTGGTTGTGGATGTAACCTAAGACGACCTTACTGTCAGTGTAGTATTGTACGTCATCTATGTTGGTGTCCAGCTCATGCTGTATAAAGTCTGCGAGTTCTACCGCAAGCACAGTCCCACAGAGTTCGAGCCTGGGAATAGTGTGGTCAGGCTTGGGAGCCAACTTAGCCTTGCCGAAGACGAACCCAACGTGATCTTGATTGTCAGATCCCGTCACCTTCAGATAGGCAACGGCTGCAATGGCCTCCGTGGATGCATCCGAGAACACATGGAGTTCTGTCCTAGTGCTAGCGGCAAGTGAGGTTGTGGCGTAGCATCTTGGTATGTGGATCTCATCCAAGGCTCACAAGGACTGCTTCCAGGTTTCCCATTTTGATTCCTTATCAGGAGGGAGTGGGGCATCCCAGTCTTTGATGGTTTCGGAAGCTGTCTCAGAAGGGATTTACCTTGTATGGTAATTGGTGCTACGAATCCCAGTGGATCGTATAAGCTGTTCACCACTGACAGGACACCACGTTTAGTGAATGGTTTGTCTGCACAGTTGATTTGAAACCCGAAGGTGTCGGCTGACAGGTTCCACCTCAGGCCTAAGCTTCTCTGCACAGGGGGACGGTCTGGTCCCAGGTCTATGTCCTTGAATCCTGGTGCGTGGTCACTTGACTCAAAGGCTCTCATGACAGCTGGGCTGTTTGAAGCAATTTTGTGCAGTCTAACCTTGGCTCGGTACAGCATACCTTGGTGTTATGTTTAGGTAGCTGAGGCGAAAAAGCAAAAACGGTAATACACCAGAGAGGCTGGAACCTATTGGATTGCAGTAACCTGAACTAACCACACAACTAGAGGTAGCCGTGGAGCGTTCCTACGTTGATCCTAGACACCTCGTCACAGCCTGAGAGATAACTACACCTAAAGGCAGAAAGATGAAAGCTATCTGCCCCGGAGCAGATCCCCAAAGAAAATAGGAAGCCCCCAAACATATAATGGCGGTTAGACAAGAAGATAGCACGGACACAGACAGAAAATAGAATGAGCAAACGCTGGGGCCAAATCTGTCTACACAGAAAAGTACAGGAAAGAATTCTGACTGCAAGCCAACAAAAACCCTAAAAAATACCAGCACTTCTGATTGCCAAAAAACCTGAGATCACACGATCTCTACCACCTAAATCAGATTTCTGGTGTAACAAAACAAAGCCGCAGCCACTGAAAAAACAGGAAAAAGCAGATGAACAAATAACAGTGGCTACAGATAAATTGAGAGGAGCACAGGCCCCAGAAGGGGACTCGGCTGACCTCCACAAAAGTGCAGAAAACTATGAAAAAAGCAAGCACAAAAAGAAAAGCAGAAAATATCTTATCTGAAAGCAGCAGGTGCAAGCAAGACTCCAGCAACTTACAAATGAACCAGGAACCACAATTGAGACAAGAACAATTGATCACCGGCGACCATCATGGGAGGGAACCTCCCTTATATCAGTCCAGTCCGTGATCCCAGATTGCCATTCCTCGCTGAAAGGTTCAGTACTGTCTGTAACCACCAGAGGGAGCCTCTGCTCAGAAACCATCTCTAGCACATTCACAACAGTACCCCCCCCTTGAGGAGGGGTCACCGAACCCTCATTTGAGCAACCAGGTCGGTCAGGATGAGTTCTATGATACGCACGGATAAGTCTCCTAGCATGGATGTCCGAAGCAAGCACCCAAGAATTGTCCTCCTGACCATAACCTCTCCACTTAACCAAATACTGGAGTTTCCGTCTAGAAAAACGAGAATCCAATATTTTCTCGACCACATACTCCAGATTGCCCTCAACCAAAACAGGGTCAGGAGGCGCAGCCATAGGAACCACTGGCTCGACAAACCTCTTCAATAAGGACTTGTGGAACACGTTATGGATCTTAAATGTCCCTGGAAGAAGCAAACGGAAGAAAACCGGATTAAGAATCTCCATGATCTTATAAGGTCCAATGAACCTAGGCTTAAACTTTGGAGATGCAACCCTCATAGGGATATTTCTTGAGGACAACCAAACCAAGTCCCCCACTTTAAACCGAGGACCATCAGTCCTATGCCGGTTGGCAAACCGTTGGGCCGTGTGATGAAACGGTGCACACACACGACGGCTGCTGCCGTCCGTCCCAGTAAACTGCAGGGATTTATAATTATCCCACTTCCACTTAGGAACTTGCAGCTCTCTGGCGCCCCCCTTACCCTCAGGTCAGTCAGGGAACTGCACCCAGGATAATTAGTCGCCAGACGGGTCACTTGGATGTGTGCTGGCTATTGGGCACGCTGCAGTGAGGGAATTATAATTACTCCGAGCCGCAGCCGGGTAATACTTATAAAACCCGCTCCGTCACCGCCAACGCCACCCCATAGGTCAACACTTTACACCCCTTCTTTATAGCTGCCACCAGCCACGGTTTACTTGGAACAATTTATCAAGAGGGTCCGTAGCAACCCCAAAACAGTAGCGTAGTACTTCAGGCACGTGCAAATTCGTTTATAGAGCAGGAGAAACAAACTAATAAATTTATAGGTTTATTCCTTAAAAAGACAGGCAGTGCTTATACAATATAAAAAGATGGAACAAACTGAGACAATATCGTTATGTACAAATGCAGTTATAAAATAAAATAGGATTAACGATGAAAATCACTCACATGGTTGTTAGATCATTTACAGGCAAGCCAGGCTGGGGGGGAGGAGCCACACGTCATAGTTCATTTGCAGATCTCTTAGTCAGGACATCACAGCAAGGACTGACTAGGGGGGCTCACTGCCAGACTTATACCTGGGGCTGCTGACCTCACGAAAAGGGGAGGGTTTTTCTGGCCACCACCCAGGGACAGAAGTGTATGATTTGAGCTCTGAAATATCATAAGGTCCATCCCTCGTCCTGTGAACCTAGCAGAATAACGGCAGACCTATCAATGATCTTACTTTAAAATGACAGTTCAAATGAGTCCAAACTTGGCTGAGCTAGTTCATGGGGAATCCGAGAATTCCATTTCTCGGGTTCTGTTGGAGTTACGGGTTCACCAGTACCACGGGAACGATGCCCATGGACACAGGCTTCAAAACAGTAACTTTCGTGTTTCTGACGCAAGTCCCCACCGTGTTATAACCAAAACAGAATGAAGTCTCCAAAATGGCTGCTAGGGTAGGGACAGCACATGTTGCTGACAATAGGGACCCCTGCGGTGAAGCGGCAAAACTTCCAGCACTGGTAGCTCAGGTTACACAGCTTGACTGCAGGTTGGGAGGGGGGAAGGGAAGCGTGAGCTGCAGAGAAAAGGAGGGAGGGGTAACTTTGCCCTGTGCTTGCAAACGGTGGGGGTTGTAGTACTATGGGGAAAGTTCTGGAAACAGCACAAGAAATGAAGCTTGCAGTATCATCACACCTCCCCCCTTAGAGGGCGCTACGGAGGCATGACCTCTCGGTAATCCGCCATGCGCACCTCAGCGGGTTCGCCACGTCGGGACAACCCATCAGCATTCCCATGATCACTGCCTTTCTTGTGTTGTACGGCAAAATCATAC
Source organism: Oophaga sylvatica (assembly GCA_033576555.1). Lineage (NCBI taxonomy): Eukaryota > Metazoa > Chordata > Amphibia > Anura > Dendrobatidae > Oophaga > Oophaga sylvatica. Next base: position 25,883 of record JARQOD010001130.1, on the reverse strand, counting down.
TGCTGCAGGGCAAGGCTCCAGCGTAGCAACCTACCATTGGTTCCGGACACTGTGTGCAGCCAGCTCAGAGGGTTGTGGTCGGTGACCACCTTGAAGGTGTGCCCGTACAGGTAGGGCTGCAAACGTTGCAGTGCCCAGACCATGGCCAGGCACTCCTTCTCGATGGTGGAGTATGCCACTTCCCTTGGCAGAAGTTTCCGGCTCAGGTACAACACGGGGTGCTCCTGGTTCCCCGAATCAACCTGGCTGAGTACAGCATCGAGGCAAAATTCGCTGGCGTCAGTCTGTACCAGGAAGGGCCGACTGCTGTCGACGGCTCTCAACACCGGAGAGCTGCACAGGGCTGTTTTCAAAGCTCGGAATGCCGCCTCACAGCCATCTGTCCAGCTGACTGTTTGGGGTAGACCGCCCTTGGTGAGGTCCGTCAAGGGTTTTGCAATGGCGCTATAGTTTGGTACGAAACGCCTATAGTACCCTGCAGTGCCCAGGAAGGACTTCACCTGCTTTTTGGTCCTGGGGGTGGGCCAGGACACGATCGCGTCCACTTTCTCGGGCTCTGGACTCATGGAACCCCCACCTACCCGGTGCCCCAGGTAGTGGACCTCCCTCATGCCCATCTGGCATTTTCCCGGCTTGATGGTCAGACCTGCCTGGTGAATACGCTTGGCACCTCCTGGAGATGCTGAAGGTGTTCCTCCCAGGTGGAACTGAAGACGGCAATGTCGTCCAGGTACGCCACAGCGTACTCCTCCAGTCCCTGAAGCAGGTGGTTGACCATCCGCTGAAAAGTGGCAGGGGCATTCTTCATGCCGAAAGGCATGACCGTGGACTCGTACAGTCCAAAAGGGGTGATAAAGGCGGATTTCTCCTGCGCCGCAGGGCCCAGGGGAATCTGCCAGTATCCCCGGCTCAAATCCATGATGGATATGTACTTGGCATTCGCCAACCGCTCCAGCAGATCCTCGATGCGTGGCATTGGGTGCGCATCAGAGGTAGTGATGGCGTTGAGCCCCCTGCAGTCCACGCAGAACCGGGTGGTCCGATCCTTTTTTGGCACGAGAACTACAGGTGAGGCCCACGCGCTTTTGGACGGCCGGATCACCCCCAGCTGCAACATCTCCTGGATCTCCTGGCGCATAATCTGCTGCACTTCCTCAGAGATCCGATAAGGTGTCCGCCGTAACGGGGCGCGATTCCCGGTGTCCACCTCGTGGACCGCCAACTTGGTCCTTCCGGGTCGGTTTGTGAACTCGGCCCGGAAGGGTTCCAGAGTGGTCAGCAACTGCAACCGCTGGGAGACGGTTAGCGAGGCATTTACCTCCATGTCCTCAATGGACCCATTGGCCTGGGCTTGGGCCAGCATGTCCAGGAGGGGATCCTCTTCCCCGTCCTCGGGCAGATTGCAGACCGGTAGGACGCAGGCTTCACGTTCGTGATGGGCCTTCATCATGTTGACGTGAAAGGCCTTGCGCCTACCCCGAGTGTGGTCAAGCGTGACCACGTAGGTGGCTGGGTTGAGCTGTTGGTGCACGACGTACGGGCCTTCCCAGGCTGCCTGAAGCTTATCCTTTGGTACGGGGACCAGCACCCACACCTTTTGACCCACCTGGTAGGTCCGCTCCCGGGCGTTCTGGTCGTACCAGTGCTTCTGGTCAGCCTGAGCCTGCGTCATGTTGTCATGCACCAACTGCGTCAAGGTCTGCATCTTGTCGCGGAAGCGCATGACATAATCCACGATGGACACTTCCGTGGGGTTTGGCTCATCTTCCCAGGATTCTCTTATCAACCCAAGGGGTCCCCGGACTCGCCTACCATACAGGAGCTCGAAGGGGGAGAACCCCGTCGAGGCCTGCGGGACTTCTCTGTAGGCAAATAGCAGGTGTGGGAGGTACCGCTCCCAATCGCGTCCCTGGGTCTCAACCAGCATGCGGAGCATCTGTTTGAGGGTACGGTTAAAGCGCTCACACAAACCATTGGTCTGTGGGTGATACGCACTCGATACCATACGCGTCACCTGCATTTTGCTGCAGAGAGCCTTCGCAGAGAGCCTTCATTACGCGAGACATAAATTGGGTCCCTTGATCGGTAAGCATCTCCCTGGGAAATCCTACCCGTGAAAAGATGGTCACCAGTGCATCCGCCACCTTATCTGCCCTAGTTGAGGACAGAGCTACTGCCTCCGAGTACCGGGTAGCGTAGTCTACCACAGTAAGGATATATTGCTTTCCAGAGCTGCTGGGGACGGCCAGCGGGCCCACAATGTCCACCGCGATCCTCTGGAAAGGCTCCTCTATCACTGGCAACGGGATCAGGGGAGCCTTAAGAGCAGGCCCCGCCTTCCCCACTCTTTGACAGGTGATACAGGAGCGGCAGTAGTTAGTCACATCTGTCCCCATCTTGGGCCAATAGAAGTGTTGAGACAGCCGTGCCTTAGTTTTGCTGATCCCCAAGTGTCCAGCGAGTGGAATCTCATGGGCAATCCTCAACAACTCACCTCGGAACTGGTGCGGGACGACCAGCTGTTTTTCCCTCAACCACTCCTTTTGGGAATCTCCGGGTACTGTCTCCCGGTACAACCTTCCTCGTTCCCAGAACACCCTCTCCTTATCAGTCACGGAGGTGGGCGTCTCGGCGAGGTGCCTCAAGTTCTCCAGGCTCGCATCTGAGTGCAGAGCGGCCTGGAACTCCTGGCTGGAGGCAGCCAGAAGGGACGTCAGGGTTCCTTCCTCACTGGGACCCTCTGGGACCGGCTCTGGGTCCACCTCTGGTTCAGTCTCTCCTGTAGCGGAGGAGGGTCCAGATGGCAGGGCGCTACCTGCGATCCGGGCACTCTGACTGCGGGTGACGGCAACTACATATGCAGTCTCCCCGGGGACTTCTACAGACCCATCAGCCTGCGCTGCTATGGGCTCTACCTCCCCATCCACCCCAACACTTCAGGAGCAGTGCTACTTATGGCCAGTTACCTTCCTCGGTGGCACTGGTCAGTGTCATGGCGTCACCTTCCTCCGGTTCCCATGCACCTCCCATTTCTTGAGCACTGTCGCTTGCTCCTGCTAGGGGTTCCTCAGCCGTCTCACTCCGCAGAGCGACGTGGCTGAACGTCCTGTACCTGTGGACACATCTACCACTTCAGAGAAAGGGTTAACAGATTCAGATGGCACAGATACATCACTAGCAACATCATTCCTAGGGAAAGAAAGGTTATCGGTTGCATAATCACTTCGCAAAGCATTGCAGGTAACACATTCAGTTTCCATCATCATCAACATCATCATCATGGATAACATTAACCTTATTATCAGATTGGGGAGGGGTGTCAGGGACATAGTACGCCACCATCCTCCCCAGATCAGTCCCAATAAAACATCAGTGGGCAGGTTTTCGGACACCCCCACTTCCTTCACCCCGCTCCCGGTACCCCAGTCAATGAAAACTCGGGCTATCGGCAAGGGTAGTGGACGCCCCCAATCCTGTGACAGTTAAGGTTTTCCCCGGAATCAACTCTTCAGGGGCCGCCAGTTCGGGTCGGATGAGGGTTCGTTCAGCCCCGGTGTCCTTGAGGCCTGTAGCAAGACGGGCCCCCACGCGGACAGGCTGCACGTTGTCATCAACCCTCCCACCACACCACCCACCAAAAGAACAGAGGCGTTGGGCCCGGAGGCCTTGGCTGGGGTTCTTCTGCCTCTCCGGACAGGTGGCGCTGATGTTCCTGTCCGTTTACAGGAGAAACACTGGCGGGGGTCTGATGTAGGCCTGGCGCTGGCAAAGGGGATAGTGCCACCAGAGGACGGCTGGCAGGGGCACTGGGGCTGGTCGCAGGCTTACCCCCTCCCCAGCGGGTGGTGACGGGCTTCCGCACCTCGGTTTTCCGGTTGGCCTCATAGCTGTCGGCGATTCGTGCTGTTCTGACCGCGTCCTCCGGTTCTCGGTCCAGGATGAACTGTCGGACCTCAGCTGGGCACAGATGCAGGAACTGGTCTTTGATCATCAGGTCCCTCAGGTTCTCAAAGGTGTCAACTGACAGTCCATGGATCCACTGGTCAAAGTGGTTCCTGAGTCCTTGCACCACATCGCTATAACTGTCGTGTGGGCCACGTTGGAGGTTCCGGAACTTCTTTCGGTATACCTCAGGGGTTAGCTGGTACTTGGCGATCAGGGCCTGCTTGATGGCCTGATAGTTGTCATCTTGATCCGGCGTGAGTGAAGCAAACGCCTCCAGAGCTTTGCCCTTTAGCCCGGGAGTCAAGTACCTGGCCCATTGGTTGTCAGGCAGCCGGTACTGTCTGCAGACTTTCTCAAAGGCCCGCAAAAAAGTGTCCAAGTCTCCGTCCTTTTCCATCACGGGAAAGTGCTCCGGCCGGGGCTTGGGACTCTGAGCGCTGCTGGGCACACTGCTCTGGGCTGTGGAGGGCATTGCCCCTTGTCTGAGCAGCTCCAGTTCATGGGCTCTCTGAGCTTCCCGCTCGGCTCTCTCAGCCTCCCACTCGGCTCTCTCAGCCTCCCGCTGGGCTCTCTCAGCCTCCCGCTGGGCTTGGCGCTCGGCTCGGGCCTCCTGCTGGTATTGCTGGATCAGCTTCAGGCGCTCCTCCCGGTCGTCGGTGGGGAGTCCCTCCAGGGCCGCCTGCAGGTAAGGGTCCATCCCGCCCTGGGTGTAAGCAGTCAGGGGTTGGGCCTCGGCTCCTACGGCACCAACTTGGCTTGGGCCGGCTCCTGTGCCCTCCTCGCTCCGAGCGTGGTCCCGTGCCATCAGGGCCTGGATCACTTCGGCCTTGGTTTGGGCCATGGGGACAATCTCCCTCCACTCGCACATGGCAAGAAGAGCTTCCTTGCTATTCCGATTATACCAGTCGTATCCCCTCGTAGCCATGGTTGCCAAATAAAAGATAGGATAGAAAACAAAGAGAAGGGAGGGGTAACCGCAAGTACACACAATTGTCTCAGGACTAATAAACACTGAGTCTGTTCTCCAAAACTTTAGATACAGGGTCCCTGAATAACCGTGCAAGTTTTTTTTTTTTAGTGAATGGAATGATTGCTCAAACCAGATCACTAATGCTCTATAATCCCACCGCTCTGCCACCAATATGTGATGAAACGGTGCACACACACGACGGCTGCTGCCGTCCGACCCAGTAAACTGCAGGGATTTATAATTATCCCACTTCCACTTAGGAACTTGCAGCTCTCTGGCGCCCCCTTACCCTCAGGTCAGTCAGGGAACTGCACCCAGGATAAGTAGTCGCCAGACGGGTCACTTGGATGTGTGCTGGCTATTGGGCACGCTGCAGTGAGGGAATTATAATTACTCCGAGCCGCAGCCGGGTAATACACTTATAAAACCCGCTCCGTCACCGCCAACGCCACCCCATAGGTCAACACTTTACACCCCTTCTTTATAGCTGCCACCAGCCACGGTTTACTTGGAACAATTTATCAAGAGGGTCCGTAGCAACCCCAAAACAGTAGCGTAGTACTTCAGGCGCGTGCAAATTCGTTTATAGAGCAGGAGAAACAAACTAATAAATTTATAGGTTTATTCCTTAAAAAGACAGGCAGTGCTTATACAATATAAAAAGATGGAACAAACTGAGACAATATCGTTATGTACAAATGCAGTTATAAAATAAAATAGGATTAACGATGAAAATCACTCACATGGTTGTTAGATCATTTACAGGCAAGCCAGGCTGGGGGGGAGGAGCCACACGTCATAGTTCATTTGCAGATCTCTTAGTCAGGACATCACAGCAAGGACTGACAAGGGGGGGCTCACTGCCAGACTTATACCTGGGGCTGCTGACCTCACGAAAAGGGGAGGGTTTTTCTGGCCACCTCCCAGGGACAGAAGTGTATGATTTGAGCTCTGAAATATCATAAGGTCCATCCCTCGTCCTGTGAACCTAGCAGAATAACGGCAGACCTATCAATGATCTTACTTTAAAATGACAGTTCAAATGAGTCCAAACTTGGCTGAGCTAGTTCATGGGGAATCCGAGAATTCCATTTCTCGGGTTCTGTTGGAGTTACGGGTTCACCAGTACCACGGGAACGATGCCCATGGACACAGGCTTCAAAACAGTAACTTTCGTGTTTCTGACGCAAGTCCCCACCGTGTTATAACCAAAACAGAATGAAGTCTCCAAAATGGCTGCTAGGGTAGGGACAGCACATGTTGCTGACAATAGGGACCCCTGCGGTGAAGCGGCAAAACTTCCAGCACTGGTAGCTCAGGTTACACTGAGCTTGACTGCAGGTTGGGAGGGGGGAAGGGAAGCGTGAGCTGCAGAGAAAAGGAGGGAGGGGTAACTTTGCCCTGTGCTTGCAAACGGTGGGGGTTGTAGTACTATGGGGAAAGTTCTGGAAACAGCACAAGAAATGAAGCTTGCAGTATCATCACAGGCCGTCTCTTGAGAGAGAGACAACCTCTCCACTACCTGGTCCCAAATCTGCTGCATACGCTCCACAACAGAGTCAACACCTGGACAGACAGAAGTCTCCGCCTGTCCAGAAGAAAATCGAGGGTGAAACCCAGAATTGCAGAAAAAAAAGGAGACATCAAGGTGGCAGAGCTCGCCCTATTATTAAGAGCAAACTCAGCCAAAGGCAAAAAAGAGACCCAGTCATCTTGATCAGCAGACACAAAACATCTCAAATAAGCCTCCAAGGTCTGGTTTGTTCTCTCGGTTTGTCCATTGGTCTGAGGATGAAATGCAGAGGAGAAAGACAATTGAACACCAAGTTTAGAACAAAATGTCCTCCAAAATCTGGAAACAAACTGGACTCCTCTGTCAGACACAATGTCCTCCGGAATGCCGTGCAACCGTACCACGTGCTGAAGGAACAAAGGCACCAACTCGGAGGAGGAAGACAACTTAGGTAATGGCACAAGATGTATCATCTTGGAAAACCTATCACAGATTACCCAGATAACGGTCATTCTCTGAGAGACAGGGAGGTCGGAAATAAAATCCATAGAGATATGGGTCCATGGCCTCTTGGGCACAGGTAATGGCATCAACAAACCACTAGAGCGAGAGCAAGGCTTGGAACGAGAGCAAGTCCCACAGGACTGCACAAAGTCCCTGACGTCACGAGACAAAGTAGGCCACCAAAAGGACCGACTCACCAAGTCTCTGGTACCAAAAATCCCTGGATGACCAGCCAACACGGAACAATGAATCTCAGACATCACACTCTTCTTCCACTGGTCTGGGACAAACAATTTCCCAACAGGACAGCGCTCAGGTTTATCCTCCTGACACCCCTCCAGAGCCAGTCTCAAATTGGGCGAGATGGCGGAAAGTACTACACCCTCTTTCAAAATAACAGCAGGATAAGATAACTCAGGAGAATCCGCAAGGAAACTCCTTGAGAGGGCATCCGCCTTAACATTCTTAGTGTCAGGAAGAAAAGAAACCACAAAATTAAAACGTGTGAAAAACAAGGCCCACCTGGCCTGTCTAGGATTAAGTCGCTTGGCTGATTTGAGATAAACCAGGTTCTTATGGTCCGTGAGGACCACCACCTGATGTTTGGCTCCTTCCATCCAATGTCTCCACTCTTCAAAGGCCCACTTTATGGCCAATAACTCCCGATTACCCATGTCATAATTACGTTCAGTTGGAGAAAATTTTCGAAAGAAAAAGGCACAAGGTTTACTCTTAGAGGTCTCTGGATCCCTTTGGGACAAAACGGCACCTGCCCCAATTTCAGAGGCTTCAACCTCCACCTGAAACGGTAGAGAAACATCAGGCTGCCGTAGAACAGGAGCAGAAGTGAATCTCTGCTTAAGTTCCTGAAACGCAGAGACTGCCTCAGGAGGCCAATTCATCACATCAAAACCTTTTTTGGTCAAATCAGTCAATGGTTTAACAATACCAGAGAAATTACCAATAAATTTACGATAAAAATTGGCAAAACCCAAAAATCTCTGAAGAGCCTTTAATGAAGTAGGTTGAACCCAATCACAGATGGCCTGAACCTTGACCGGGTCCATTTCAATAACAGACGGAGACAAAATGAATCCCAGAAATGAAACCTTCTGTACGCCAAAAAGACACTTTGATCCCTTCACATACAGTGCATTCTCTCTCAAAATCTGGAACACAGTCCGAACATGTTTCACATGAGAGTCCGAGTCATTGGAAAAAATCAAGATATCAGCCAAATAAACAATCAGAAATGTATCCACAAAATCCCTGAAAATATCATTCATGAAGGATTGGAAGACGGAAGGAGCATTAGTGAGCCCAAAGGGCATCACTAGGTACTCAAAATGCCCCTCTGGGGTATTAAACGCCGTCTTCCATTCATCCCCGTGCTTAATACGAATAAGGTTATACGCCCCCCTGAGGTCAAGCTTGGTAAACCAACTAGCACTTTTCACTCTGGAAAACAGGTCAGAAATCAAGGGTAACGGATATTGATATTTCACAGTGATCTTATTCAGGAGGCGATAATCAATACACGGCCTCAATGAACCATCCTTTTTGGCCACAAAGAAAAAACCGGCGCCCAAGGGTGAAGAGGATGGTCTGATATGACCCTTCTCCAATGACTCCTTGATATAAGACCGCATAGCGTCATGTTCAGGTACAGACAAATTAAAAAGGCGACCTTTAGGAAATTTACCTCCAGGCACTAATTCAATAGCGCTGTCATAGCTCCTATGGGAGGTAAGGATGCAGATTTACTTTCACTAAATACATCCGAAAAATCAGTCAAAAAGTCAGGAACTTCCTGAGACTGGGGAGAGGCAGAAAAGACAGGAGTGTTGGCATTAATACATTGGCAGCCCCAACTGGTTACAGACACAGATTTCCAATCCAAAACAGGATTATGAGACTGTAACCAAGGGAAACCTAGTACAATAATGTCATGTAGATTATACAGCACCAGAAATTTGCAACTCTCCTGATGATCAGGTTCAACCCTCATTATCACCTGAGTAGAGAACTGGGGTTTATTCTCAGCCAAAGGGGTAGAATCAATCCCCAGTAGGGGAATAGACTTCCGTAGGGGTATCAAGGGAAACCCACAACATTTAGCAAAATCAAAATCCATCAGGTTAATAGCTGCTCCCGAATCAACAAAAGCCTGAGCAGAAAATGTGGACAGGGAGCAAATCAGGGTAACAGTCAACAGAAATTTAGTCTGAACACTACCCAAGAAAACTGAGCGTGCAAAACGTCTACCCCGCTTAGGGCAGACTGAAATAGCATGAGAGGCGTCACCACAGTAGAAACATAACCCATTGCGTTTTCGAAACTCATGACGCTGTGCCCCAGAAGCCACTCTATCACACTGCATGGGTTCAGAAGCTGGCTCACAAGGCAACACTATTCCACGCATACCTCTGCGCTCACGCAAACGTCTGTCAATTTGAATCGCTAATGACATAGAATCATTGAGACCAGAGGGAGCAGGGAAACCCACCATAACATCTTTTACATTCTCTGACAGACCCTTCCGAAAAAGGGCTGCCAAAGCATCATCATTCCATTTGGTCAGGACTGCCCACCTTCGGAATCTCTGACAGTACAACTCAGCGTCCTCAAGACCCTGAATTAATGCCAACAAGGTTTTTTCAGCTTGATCAGTGACATTAGGTTCATCGTACAATAACCCCAGAGCCAGAAAAAATGCATCAACATTACTCAAAACAGGGTCCCCAGGTGTCAGGGAAAAAGCACAATCCTGAGGATCGCCGCGCAGGAGAGAGATGACAATTTGAACCTGCTGTGCTGCGTTCCCTGAGGACTTAGGTTTTAAGGCAAAAAACAACTTACAGTTATTTTTCAAATTCAGAAATTCATCTCGATCCCCCAAAAATAAATCTGGCATGGGGATCCTAGGTTCCACAACCGGCAACCCTGCAAGATAGGTAGCAATACTCCGAACTTCAGTGGCAAGCTGATCCACACGGCCATACAACTGTGCAAACTCCATTGAGAGAAAAAAAAATCCTCCTCAGCACCCAGAGAAAAAGAGGGAAAAAATGCAACAAACAGAGGAAAAAAAAAATTCTGACAACTTCCCTTTTTCTTTTTCCTTTTACTATTTTTCCCTTCTGTGAGTACCATATAATTTTCAGTGTGGCCGGTGATACTGTTATGATTTGGTAGCTGAGTAGAGCAGGCAAAAACGGCAATACACCAGAGCAGTTGGAATCTATGAGATTGCAGTACCCTGACTAACCACCACAACTAAAGGCAGCCGTGGAGCGTTCCTACGTTGGTCCTAGACGCCTCGTCACAGCCTGAGAGGCTAACTACACCTAAAGATAGAAATAGGAAAGCTATCTGCCCCGGAGCAGATCCCCAAAGATAATAGAAAGCCCCAAACATGTAATGGCGGTTAGACAAGAGGAAATACAGTCACAGACAGAAAATAGTAAGAGCAAACGCTGGGGCCCAAACTAACTAAATAGAAAAGGATAGGAAGGGCACTTACTGCAATAAAAAAAAAACCTAAAAAAACCAAGCTACTAATTGCAAAAACACCTGAGATCACACGACCTCTACCACCTAAATTAGTTCTCTGGTGTAACAAAACTAAAGTCTGGGTCTCACATAACGATACACCAGCGATCCCGACAACGATATGTGTGTCGACCCGCCACCACAATTGTGGGTTACCAGGGCAATGGGGTACTCAGAGCCGAAGCCCATGAAAGTCTATGGGGTTTGTCACAGGTAGCGGTGGCTCGGTCTGTGGCCCTAGCGGTCTGGCGTATGTTGGGGGAATATTTACAGGGGATAGATATATTTACAGTTCGTGACGCCACCTGTAGTCTTCTGGTAATTTATACCAGCGCTGCTGTAGAGCTCTGAGGGGATGGTGAGGCAGCTAGATGTCGGGTCCCTACAGGTAGGACTCTTCCCTCAGGTCGATAGTTAAGACAGGGTTGTGCAGGCATGCAAGTAAATAACTCAGTCTCACACGGTCAGCGTCTTTCCATACCTTTACTTGTAAGATGGTAAGGCAGGTCCCAGGGAGGCTGATCCAAGGAGAATGTATTTCGAGATAGCAGCTGGACAAGTTAGGGGCCTCCTTTACCTTCACAACGATGAGTTCAACCAGCATGAAGCGTAGTTCCCTCTATAACTCCAGCTATTCCAAAGCTGTACTGCCCAGTCAGTTTTGTGGTCGGAGCCTTCCTGTGAGAGAGCTGAATTCCTATCTTGCTGATCAGGCTCAAGGTCCTCACTCCCCTGACCCCAGTTACGTACCGACTATTTAGGGGCTGCTTTCCGCTACCTAAGGTCCGGTAAGCCTCTGGGTTTCCTACCACCATGCATGAAGCTATGGTGATGCTTCGGTCTCCAGTGACCGGTAACAACGTGCAGGATTTCTCCAATCCTATTGCACTCAGAATTTCTACCACTGTGCCTTTCGCCTTGTCCTCGCTGGTAGCATAAGCATTTCTCACTTCACAGGTTAACAAAGTCAGTCCCTTACTTAATTCCTTTCTTGAGCTTGTTGCCAGACTCTCAGTAATCTTCCAGGCAGGAGCACGTCTCTGAACCTTCACCGTCCTTGGGACAGGAGACTGAAGTATATCTGCAACTCACTCCTCTCTCCTCCTGCACAAACTTCACACTGTCTGCTCTGTCTGAAGACAGGAAACTCACTGAACTCCTCTATGCTGCATGTGACTAGACTTTATATAGCTGTGGGCGTGTCTAAGTGTGTGTTGAAATGAATGTTCATTGAGCATTAAACTGCTATCTCTCCACACATTCTCCAGGGTACTGCGTGTGCCTTCACACCAGGGCTACACATTCCCCCATGGTAAATGACAGCACTCCCGGGCTGTGAAATACAAAGAGACAATTTTGTTTATGCATTAAACATCAACATTAAACATTAATTCGTCCCATCCGGGAGGTAAGGATTTCTTGAACGTTGCGAACAAAACATTATATATAGAAAAGTACAAATATTAAATAACATTTTCATATAAATAGACAATATGCTTGTGAAGGACCCGCACCAAACCTTCAACGTGGGTCCTGGGTGGGCTGCAGGACATCCGAATGCAGACCTCACTCAGTGCCACACCACACAGGTTTTGTATTCAGAGGTAATTGTGCTGGTTTTATGTAAAACCAAGATTAGGCACCGAAGCGCAACTATATACAGATAAGTTCTGGGCTGGCACAGTCCTCAACCTCGAAGTCCATTGTAAAACAAAGACACATTATATCAAATCACATCATAATAAAGTGCAAAAACTTTTTATCTGATTACCCAGCCGGGCATTCTATTTTTGGCAATATATATATACGTTATATACTCATTTAACTTGTGCAAAAATTGGCAAACATTCTTAAACTTTTTACAACATTACTTATGGTAGACCCCTATCTGGATCTTACCGGTTCTTTTACTGTTTAATTATTTTCAAATACATTTTCCACCCCGGGGGCTGGAACAATGCGATGGTCCCTAGATCCCATTACTAACAAGTCGTGCGCTGCTATTAGGGTCTGGGTCGCCACAGTTCTCGTGCGAACCTCTAGGGGCGCAACGGGTACTTTCTCCTTGCAAGACACCGATTGCGTTTCAATTTGCGTTACAGTTAGCGATATTGATCGTGTCATAGATTGCGATGGAAACTGGGTCGCAAGTTGCGATGCAGAAGGATGACTAGATGACGAAGAGTATGTAGACATTGCTTCCATTTGCGATGAACCTGCAGGGGGCGATGCTGGGGCACGGCCTGGTGCTGTTTGAGCTGGAGACGGGGACGCTGCGGTAATGGTGACGTTACCTGCGTCTGGGACGGGGTCACGGACGATGGTGACATTAAGGGCATACCATCCCTTCATTCCCCAGTGCCGTGTGTATGTAACAATGTCTCCATTAACTAAGTCCCTCCCGGGATGACCTTGCGGTAGGTGGGATTCTACATCACGTCTGCTGACAAAGACCCCTGGGTAGAGGCCCGGTTCTCTTATGAAGCCCCAGCCCTTCCGGAGCTGGAACTCTGTCACACACCCCTGCCGCCGCGGTTCCCTCAGGGTACCTTTCTCTCTCCGGACACTCTCCTTGTCCGCGATCAGCTCTGCATGTTGCCGCTGTCGATTCCGCTGAGCTTCCCGCTCTTCCTCCTGCTGGCGTTGTTGTTTCTCCTCACGACGCTGCCACTCACATTCCCACTGGGCGGTATAGGCGACGTCATCCAGGCGCGCCATCTCGTCCCAGTCCACGTCTGGTAATGACGGACAGGACCCCTCCGGTGTCCCTATCGGGGATCGATCCTCTGCTGCGGCCTCCTGGCCGGGCGGGCGCTCCGGAACTGGCGGTACCTCCTCAACCTCCTTCACCTCCACCGCTTCACCGGTGGGATCAGGATTGGTACTTTCGGGGGCAGCCTCCGGTTGCTCCTTTGCCTTGGGCAGCAGAAGTTTTGGTAACTCCAGACGTAGGGGGTCATCGAAGGGGGAGAACACCGCGTCCCACAGCCGCCGCTGCTCCAGGGTACGCCGGCGTCTCTCGATCTCTTCAAATCCAGGTTGTGGCAAAATCATCTTTCTTAGTCGTGCATTTTCCTCTTTAACTTCCAGCAATGCTTGCTGCAGGTGCAGGACCACGGATGACTCCGGTGCTGGTGGCAGCTTGGCTGGGGCACGGGGCCTGCCTTCCTCCGCTTCCCTGCTCGGCTGCACACGTCCTGCTTCCATGATGTTCCAGAAGATTCTTTCTTCTTCCCCAGAGACGTCCGGTCTCTTCCGTGGAGGCGGGGTTTGCGTCTCCTCCTCTTTGCAGGAAAGGTGAAGAGGAGGCGGACCTCTTTTGCTGTAGGGCAGGATCGCATATTGTAATAGCACTTTGAGAGGGCAGGCATTTTCTTCGCGCCACAGGGGGGTACACGCCCACGAAGGTACGCCCACCTTCTTCTCCAGCGCCTGAGGGCGCGAATATGGCGACAAAGATGGCGATTTTTGGCGCCAAAAGTGCAAACAGTCCTTTTTCACAAAAACAATTCCATAGGCACACAGAGCTCGCAATTTTGCGAGTTTCGTATCCTGTTCGTGACGCCAAAGTTTTGTGTCGACCCGCCACCACAATTGTGGGTTACCAGGGCAATGGGGTACTCAGAGCCGAGCCCATGAAAGTCTATGGGGTTTGTCACAGGTAGCGGTGGCTCGGTCTGTGGCCCTAGCGGTCTGGCGTATGTTGGGGGAATATTTACAGGGGATAGATATATTTACAGTTCGTGACGCCACCTGTAGTATTCTGGTAATTTATACCAGCGCTGCTGTAGAGCTCTGAGGGGATGGTGAGGCAGCTAGATGTCGGGTCCCCTACAGGTAGGACTCTTCCCTCAGGTCGATAGTTAAGACAGGGTTGTGCAGGCATGCAATAATAACTCAGTCTCACACGGTCAGCGTCTTTCCATACCTTTACTTGTAAGATGGTAAGGCAGGTCCCAGGGAGGCTGATCCAAGGAGAATGTATTTCGAGATAGCAGCTGGACAAGTTAGGGGCCTCCTTTACCTTCACAACGATGAGTTCAACCAGCATGAAGCGTAGTTCCCTCTATAATTCCAGCTATTCCAAAGCTGTACTGCCCAGTCAGTTTTGTGGTCGGAGCCTTCCTGTGAGAGAGCTGAATTCCTATCTTGCTGATCAGGCTCAAGGTCCTCACTCCCCCTGACCCCAGTTACGTACCGACTATTTAGGGGCTGCTTTCCGCTACCTAAGGTCCGGTAAGCCTCTGGGTTTCCTACCACCATGCATGAAGCTATGGTGATGCTTCGGTCTCCAGTGACCGGTAACAACGTGCAGGATTTCTCCAATCCTATTGCACTCAGAATTTCTACCACTGTGCCTTTCGCCTTGTCCTCGCTGGTAGCATAAGCATTTCTCACTTCACAGGTTAACAAAGTCAGTCCCTTACTTAATTCCTTTCTTGAGCTTGTTGCCAGACTCTCAGTAATCTTCCAGGCAGGAGCACGTCTCTGAACCTTCACCGTCCTTGGGACAGGAGACTGAAGTATATCTGCAACTCACTCCTCTCTCCTCCTGCACAAACTTCACACTGCTGGCTCTGTCTGAAGACAGGAACTCCTGAACCCTCTATGCTGCATGTGCTAGACTTTATATAGCTGTGGGCGTGTCTAAGTGTGTGTTGAAATGAATGTTCATTGACATTAACTGCTATCTCCCCACATTGCTCCAGGGTACGGATTGTGCCTTCCTCCAGGGCTACACATATGCACTTGTCAGGTCGCTGGTGATCGCTACATGATCGCTGTGAGCTGCCAACTGGAGTCAGGCAGGATCTGGACAGCGACACTGCGGGTAAATCGCTAGTACCCCAGTGTACCTTGGATACTGCGCGCTGATGCAGGAGCTGGTATCCAAGGTAAAGCGGGTTTCCAAGCGCTGCGCGGTGCTGGAAACCCCTGTGTCGTTGGATACCAGCTCCCTGCTGTCAGGGCGCTGGTTCCAGGTACACAGCGGGTTCTAGGCACAGCCCGCGCCTGGAAACCCCTGCTGTCGGTACGGGATTGTCCCCCCTTCCAATGCTGCTGTCAGGGAGGACCGCGATCAAAATGTTGACCTTTCGCGACGATATGCTACGCAGGGGGGATGTGGCCCCCGATTCGGGGGTCCCTGCGTCAAAATGTGACCCCCGCTGTAGGATATGCTATGTGGGAGGAGCCCTTAAGCGCCCCTGACTGGGCATGAAAATAGTGCCGTCGAGGGACCGCCCGAGGACTGTGACCCCACTGGTGGAGGTATTGCAGCCCTGCTGGAAATTCTTCTGTCTAGGAGTGGCCCCTGCTTCCGAGTGAACATGGCCCCTTGAGCAAAACATTGTCCCCCCTGTGGGAGGGAATGCCCCTGCAGTCGTAATTGTTCCCATCCTCGTTCGGGATTTCCATTTCCCCTGCTGTCGGGAGGATTGTGCCCTCGAGCTGTCGGGGAGGGATTGTGCCCCCTGTCGGGGAGGGATTGTGCCCCTGCTGTCGGGAGGGATTGTGCCCGCTGTCGGGGAGGGATTCGGTGCCCCTGCTGTCGGGGAGGGATTGTGCCCTGCTGTCGGGGAGTTGTGCTGTCGGGGATTGTGCCCCTGTCGGCTGTCGGGGGATTTGCCCCTGCTGTCGGGGAGGATTGTGCCCTGTGTCGGGGAGGGATTGTGCCCCTGCTGTCGGGGGATTGTGCCTGCTGTCGGAGGGATGTGCCCTGCTGTCGGGGAGGATTGTGCCCCTGCTGTCGGGGAGGATTGTGCCCCTGCTGTCGGGAGGGATTGTGCCCCCTGCTGTCGGGGAGGGATTGTGCCCCCTGCTGTCGGGAGGGATTGTGCCCCTGCTGTCGGGGAGGGATTGTGCCCCTGCTGTCGGGGAGGGATTGTGCCCCCTGCTGTCGGGGAGGGATTGTGCCCCTGCTGTCGGGAGGGATTGTGCCCCTGCTGTCGGGGAGGGATTGTGCCCCTGCTGTCGGGGAGGGATTGTGCCCCTGCTGTCGGGAGGGATTGTGCCCCCTGCTGTCGGGGAGGGATTGTGCCCCCTGCTGTCGGGGAGGGATTGTGCCCCTGCTGTCGGGGAGGATTGTGCCCCTGCTGTCGGGAGGATTGTGCCCCCTGCTGTCGGGGAGGGATTGTGCCCCTGCTGTCGGGGAGGGATTGTGCCCCCTGCTGTCGGGGAGGATTGTGCCCCCTGCTGTCGGGAGGGATTGTGCCCCCTGCTGTCGGGGAGGGATTGTGCCCCGCTGTCGGGGAGGATTGTGCCCCCGCTGTCGGGGGGATTGTGCCCCCTGCTGTCGGGGAGGGATTGTGCCCCTGCTGTCGGGGAGGGATTGTGCCCCTGCTGTCGGGAGGGATGTCCTCTTCGGGAGGATTGTGCCCCCTGCTGTCGGGGGGGATTGTGCCCCCTGCTGTCGGGAGGGATTGTGCCCCCTGCTGTCGGGGAGGGATTGTGCCCCCTGCTGTCGGGGAGGGATTGTGCCCCTGCTGTCGGGGGGATTGTGCCCCTGCTGTCGGGGAGGGATTGTGCCCCTGCTGTCGGGGAGGGATTGTGCCCCCTGCTGTCGGGGAGGGATTGTGCCCCCTGCTGTCGGGGAGGGATTGTGCCCCTGCTGTCGGGGAGGATTGTGCCCCTGCTGTCGGGAGGGATTGTGCCCCCTGCTGTCGGGGAGGGATGTGCCCCCTGCTGTCGGGGAGGGATTGTGCCCCCTGCTGTCGGGGGGATTGTGCCTCCTGCTGTCGGGGAGGGATTGTGCCCCCTGCTGTCGGGAGGGATTGTGCCCCCTGCTGTCGGGGAGGGATTGTGCCCCCTGCTGTCGGGGAGGATTGTGCCCCTGCTGTCGGGGAGGGATTGTGCCCCCTGCTGTCGGGAGGGATTGTGCCCCCTGCTGTCGGGAGGGATTGTGCCCCCTGCTGTCGGGAGGATTGTGCCCCCTGCTGTCGGGGGGATTGTGCCCCCTGCTGTCGGGGAGGATTGTGCCCCCTGCTGTCGGGGAGGGATTGTGCCCCCTCTGTCGGGGGGGATTGTGCCCCCTGCTGTCGGGAGGGATATTGTGCCCCCTGCTGTCGGGGAGGGATTGTGCCCCCTGCTGTCGGGAGGGATTTGCCCCCTGCTGTCGGGGAGGGATTGTGCCCCTGCTGTCGGGGAGGGATTGTGCCCCCTGCTGTCGGGAGGGATTGTGCCCCCTGCTGTCGGGGAGGGATTTGCCCCCTGCTGTCGGGGAGGGATTGTGCCCCCTGCTGTCGGGGAGGGATTGTGCCCCCTGCTGTGGGAGATTTCCCCCGCGTCGGGGGTGCCCTGCTGTCGAGGATGCCCTTCGGGGGGATGCCCTTCGGGATTGGCCCGCTGTGGGATGGCCGTCGGGAGATTGTCCCCCGCGTCGGGGATTGCCCGCTTCGGGGGATTGTGCCCTGTGTCGGAATTGCCCCTGCTGTCGGAGGATTGTGCCCTGCTGTCGGGGATTGTCCCCTGTCGGGGATTGGCCCCCTTGCTGTCGGGATTTGCCGCTGTCGATTTCCCGCTTCGGAGATTGTGCCCCCTGCTGGGAGATTGCCCCCTGCTGTCGGGGATTGCCCTCTGTCGGAATTGTCCCTCTGTCGGAGGGATTTGCCCTCGTGGGGATTGTCCCGTCGGAGATTTGCCCCTGCTGCGGGGATTGTGCCCGCTGTGGGATTGTCCCCCTCTGTCGGGGGATTGCCCTGCTGGGGGATGTCCCTGCGTCGGGGATTGCCCTGTCGGGGATGTCCCGCTGTCGGAGATTTGCCCGCTTCGGAGGATTGTCCCCTCTTGGGGGGGATTGCCCTGCTGTCGGGGATTTCCCCTGCGGGGATTGGCCCCCTGCTGTCGGAGGATGTGCCCCTGCTGTGGAGATTGTGCCCGCTCGGGAGGATTTCCCTGCTGCGGGGGATTGTCCCCTGTGTCGGGGGGATTGTGCCCCCTGCTGTCGGGAGGGATTTGCCCTGCTGTGGAGGGATTTGCCCCGCTGTCGGGAGGGATTTGCCCTCTTCGGGGATTGTGCCCCCTGCTGTCGGGGATTGTGCCCTGCTGTCGGGGAGGGATTTGCCCGCTGTCGGGGATGTGCCCTGCTGTCGGGAGGATGTGCCCCTGCTGTCGGAGGATTCCCCTGTCGGGGGGATTGCCCCCTGTCGGGAGGGATTGTGCCCTGCTGTCGGGAGGATTGTGCCCCTGCTGTCGGGGATTGGCCCCTGCTGTGGGATTGTGCCCTGCTGTGGGGGATGCCCGCTGTCGGGAGATTGTCCCCGCTGTGGGGGGGATGTGCCCTGTGCGGAGGATGTGCCTCTGTCGGGGGTTGCCCCCTGCTGTCGGGGATGTGCCCGTGTCGGGAGGATGCCCCCGCTGTGGGGATTGTGCCCTCTGTCGGGGATGTCCCCTCGGGATTTCCCCCGCTGTCGGAGTTGCCCTGCTGTCGGGGATTGCCCTGTCGGGATTGTGCCCGCTGTGGGGGATGTGCCCTCTGTCGGAGGATTTGCCCCTGCTGTGGGGATTGTGCCCTGCTGTGGGGGTGAATGCCCCTCTGTCGGGATTGGCCCTGCGTGGGATGTGCCCCTCTGGGGGATTGCCCTGCTGTGGGGATGCCCTGTGTCGGGAGGATTTCCCCTGCTTCGGAGGATGTCCCCCTCTGTGGGGGGGATTGTCCCCTGTGAGCCGGTAGATGTCCCCGCTGTGGGGATTGCCCTGCTGGGGATTGTCCCCTGCTGTGGGGATTCCCCTGCTTCGGAGGATTTGCCCTCTTGGGATTGTCCCGCTGTCGGAGATTTCCCCGTCGGGGATTGTCCCGCGTCGGGGGATGTGCCCCCTGGCGGGGAGATTGTGCCCTGCTGCGGAGGATTTCCCCTGCGTCGGAGATTCCCTGCTGTCGGGGATTGGTTGGGATTGCCCCTGTGGAGATTGCCCCTGTGGGGATTGTCCCCCTGCTGTGGAGATTGTCCCTGTGTGGGGATGGCCCCCGCTGTGGGGATTGCCCCTGTGGAGGATTTCCCTGCTGTGGAGGATTGCCCCCTGCGTGGAGGATGCCCCTCTGTGGGAGGATTCCCTGCTTGGGGGATGTCCCCTGCTGTGGGGGATTTCCCCTGCGTGGGATCCCCTGTGTGGGGTGCCCTGTGGGATTGTCCGCTGGGGATTGCCCTGGTGGCCCGCTTGGGGGATTCCTCTGTGGGGATGTGCCCTGTGGAGATTGCCCTGGGATCCTCTGGGTTCCCTGTGGAGGTTGCCCTGTTGGATTCCCCTGTGGGATGCCCTGGGGGATGTGCCCTGTGGGGATTCCCGTGTGGGGGATTGCCCGCGCGGGGGATGTGCCCCCTCAGGTGTCGTGGGGGGGATTGTGCCCCCTCTGTCGGGGGGGTTGTGCCCCCTGCTGTGGGGGAATTGTGCCCCTGCTCGGTTCGGTAGGATTTCCCTCCATGTGGCCATGTGCGGAGGTTGGTGTGGGGGGTTGTGCCTCTGTCGGGAGGGATTGGCCCCTGCTGTCGGGAGGGATTGTGCCCCCTGCTGTCGGGGGGGATGTGCCCCTGCTGTCGGGGAGGGATTGTGCCCCCTGCTGTCGGGGAGGGATGTGCCCCCTGCTGTGGGGGGGATTGGCGTGTGGTTGGCCCCTGCTGTCGGGGAGGGATTGTGCCCCCTGCTGTCGGGGAGGGATTGGCCCCTGCGCGGGAGGGATTGTGCCCCCTGTCGGGGGGGATTGTGCCCCCTGCTGTCGGGGAGGGATTGGCCCCTGCATCGGGGAGGATTGTGCCCCTGCGTCGGGGATTGTCCCCCTCGTCGGGGGGATTGCCCCCGCTGTCGGGGAGGGTTGTGCCCCTGCTGTTGGGGAGGATTGTCCCCTCTGTCGGGAGGGATTGTGCCCCCTGCTGTCGGGGAGGGATTTGCCCCCTGCTGTGGGGAGGGATTGTCCCCCTGGGGGGGATTGCACCCCTGTCGGGGAGGGATTGGCCCTCTGCTGTCGGGGAGGGTTGTGCCCCCTGCTGTCGGGGAGGGATGTGCCCCCCTGCTGTGGGGGGATTGCGCCCCCTGCTGTCGGGGAGGATTTTTACCCCTGCTGTCGGGGAGGGATTGTACCCCCTGCTGTCGGGGGGGATGTATCCCCCTGTTGGGGAGGGATTGTACCCCCAGCTGTCGGGGAGGGATTGTCCCCCTCTCGGTGGAGGGATTGTGTCCCCTGCTGTCGGGGAGGGATTGTACCCCTGCTGTCGGGGAGGGATTGTCCCCCTGCTGTTGGGGTGGGATTGTGCCCCTGCTGTTGGGGTGGGATTGTGCCCCTGCTGTCGGGGGGGATTGTGCCCCCTGCTGTTGGGGGGGATTGTGCCCCCTGCTGTCGGGGGGGATTGTGCCCCCTGCTGTTGGGGGGGATTGTGCCCCCTGCTGTTGGGGGGGATTGTGCCCCTGCTGTTGGGGGGGATTGTGCCCCTGCTGTCGGGGGGGATTGTGCCCCCTGCTGTTGGGGTGGGATTGTGCCCCCTGCTGTTGGGGTGGGCAGACTCAGGAGTCACTAATGGCAGATGTTTCGTTATTAAGCAGCTTCTGATTGATCGCCATCGATCTGCGAGTCCACATCTGCCGTGGACGCTGCCGTCTCCTGTGACGTGGGCCGCAGGGTGTGGATATTTATAACTCGGGAAGGGCAAAGACCGAGCGCCAAGTGTGAGCTCAGCCGCTTCCAGCTGTCACAACACGCAGCCGCACCGTGTCTGCCCGGCCCAATGTCATGGGGGCTGTGTGCCCCACCCTGGACTCGGGTCAGATGTGAGGCTGCCGGGGTCTGTTCATCGCAGCTCAGCCCCCACATCATGATCGGACAGAGAGGTCTGCTGCGCTCAGGACAGCTGCAGTCTGTGATTGTCTGCAGCGGTCTGGTGACTATTAGAAGATCATGTCATCCGACAAATGACGGGTGGTGCCCTCTCCTGGTCACGTGACCTAATGACAGGATGCAGTGGTCCGGCGACTTCTCAGCGCAGCGTCACTGTCGCAGCCGTGCAGACTCCGGGAGCGTCCTGCTCTGGACCACCGGACTACGGGAGCACCGGACTACAGGATCACCGGACTACGGAGCACCGGACTACGGGACCACAGGAGCACCGGACTACGGGACCACAGGAGCACCGGACTACGGGAGCACAGGAGCACCGGACTACAGGATCACCGGACTATGGGACCACAGGAGCACCGGACTACAGGATCACCGGACTACGGGAGCACCGGACTACAGGAGCACAGCAGGATACGGAGATCACCGGACTACGGGAGCACCGACTACGGGAGCACAGGACTACAGGAGCACAGGACTACGGGATCACCGGACTACGGGAGCACCGGACTACAGGAGCACCGGACTACAGGAGCACAGGACTACGGGATCACCGGACTACGGGAGCACCGGACTACGGGAACACCGGACTACGGGAGCACAGGACTACGGGAGCACCGGACTACGGGAGCACCGGACTACGGGATCACAGGACTATGGGACCACAGGACTATGGGACCACAGGAGCACTGGACTACGGGAGCACCGGACTACGGGACCACAGGACTATGGGACCACAGGAGCACCGGACTACGGGAGCACCAGACTGCGGGATCACCGGACTACGGGAGCACAGGATTACGGGACCACAGGATCACCAGACTAAAGTATCACCGGACTACGGGATCACCGGTCTATGGGCGCACCGGACTACGGGAGCACCGGACTACGGGATCACCGGACTACGGGAGCACAGGACTACGGGATCACCGGACTACGGGAGCACCGGACTACGGGAGCACAGGACTACGGGATCACCGGACTACGGGAGCACCGGACTACGGGATCACCGGACTACGGGATCACCGGACTACGGGAGCACCGGACTACGGGAGCACCGGACTACGGGAGCACAGGACTACGGGAGCACCGACTAGGGGAGCACGGACTACGGGAGCACAGGACTACGGGAGCACAGGACTACGGGATCACCGGACTACGGGATCACCGAACTACGGGAGCACCGGACTACGGGATCACGGGACTACGGGATCACGGGACTATGGGAGCACCGGACTACGGGATCACCGGACTACGGGAGCACCGGACTACGGGAGCACGGGACTACGGGATCACGGGACTATGGGAGCACCGGACTACGGGATCACCGGACTATACGGGAGCACCGGACTACGGGATCACCTGACTACAGGGCACGGAACTGCGGGGGCACGGGACTGCGGGGGCACGGGACTGCGGGGGCACCGGACTGCGGTAGCACCGGACTACGGGAGCACAGGACTACGGGAGCACCGGACTACGGGAGCACCGGACTACGGGAGCACGGGACTACGGGAGCACTGGACTACGGGAGCACAGGACTACGGGAGCACAGGACTACGGGAGCACCGGACTACGAGAGCACGGGACTACGGAGCACCGGACTACGGGAGCACCGGACTACGGGAGCACCGGACTACGGGAGCACGGGACTGCGGGAGCACCGTACTGCGGGAGCACGGGACTGCGGGAGCACGGGACTACGGGATCACGGGACTACGGGAGCACAGGACTACGGGATCACCGGACTATACGGGAGCACAGGACTACGGGATCACCGGACTTCGGGAGCACCGCACTACGGGATCACCGGACTACGGGAGCACGGGACTGCGGGGACACCGGACTACAGGATCACCTGACTACAGGGGCACGGAACTGCGGGGGCACGGGACTGCGGGGCACGGGACTGCGGGAGCACCGGACTACGGGAGCACAGGACTACGGGAGCACCGGACTACGGGAGCACGGGACTACGGGAGCACTGGACTACGGGAGCACAGGACTACGGGAGCACAGGACTACGGGAGCACCGGACTACGAGAGCACAGGACTACGGGAGCACAGGACTACGGGATCACCGGACTACGGGATCACCGGACTACGGGAGCACCGGACTACGGGATCACGGGACTACGGGATCACGGGACTATGGGAGCACCGGACTACGGATCACCGGACTACGGGAGCACCGGACTACGGGAGCACGGGACTACGGGATCACGGGACTATGGGAGCACCGGACTACGGGATCACCGGACTATACGGGAGCACCGGACTACGGGATCACCTGACTACAGGGGCACGGAACTGCGGGGCACGGGACTGCGGGGGCACGGGACTGCGGGGGCACGGGACTGCGGGAGCATCGGACTGCGGGACACAGGACTACGGGAGCACCGGACTACGGGAACTACGGGAGCACTGGACTACGGGAGCACAGGACTACGGGAGCACCGGACTACGAGAGCACGGGACTACGGGAGCACGGGACTACGGGAGCACGGGACTACGGGAGCACCGGACTACGGGAGCACCGGACTACGGGAGCACGGGACTGCGGGAGCACGGGACTACGGGATCACGGGACTACGGGAGCACTGGACTACGGGATCACCGGACTATACGGGAGCATAGGACTGCGGGAGCACCGGACTACGGGAGCACGGGACTACGGGAGGACTACTGGAGCACGGGACTACAGGAGCACGGGACTGCGGGAGCACGGGACTACGGGATCACAGGACTACTGGAACACCGGACTACGGGAGCACCGGACTACGGGAGCAGCGGACTGCGGGAGCACCGGACTGAGCACTGGACTACGGGAGCACTGGACTACGAGAGCACCGGACTACGGGAGCACAGGACTACGGGAGCACAGCACTACGGGAGCACCGGACTACGGGAGCACGGGACTACGGGAGCACGGGACTGCGGGAGCACGGGACTACGGATCACGGGACTACGGGAACACCGGACTGAGCACCGGACAACGGGAGCACCGGACTACGGGAGCACAGGACTACGGGAGCACAGGACTACGGGACCACCGGACTACGGGAGCACGGGACTACGGGAGCACGGGACTACGGAGCACCGGACTACGGGAGCACGGGACTACGGAGCACCGGACTACGGGAGCACGGGACTACGGGAGCACGGGACTACGGGAGCACGGGACTACGGGAGCACGGGACTACGGGAGCACAGGACTACGGGAGCATAGGACTACGGGAGCACCGGACTACGGGAGCACAGGACTACGGGAGCACAGGACTACGGGATCACCGGACTACGGGAGCTCAGGACTACGGGAGCACAGGACTTACGGAGCACAGGACTACGGGAGCACAGGACTAGGGGAGCACCAGACTGCGGGAGCACCGGACTGCGGGAGCACCGGACTGCGGGAGCACGGGACTGCGGGAGCACGGGACTACGGGAGCACGGGACTACGGGAGCACAGGACTATGGGATCACGGGACTATGCTGTCAGGGGATGTTAGAACCATCGTGCTGCCTGGACCAGATAATAATTTCACTTTTGGACAAACCCCGAAATTATTAAACAGATCGGGGAACGTCTGTGTCAGCTGTGACTGCGGAACAACAACCCTCAACACGCTGACAGGCATGCTGGGAATTGTAGTTCCAACACAGCAGAAACGTCACCATCGGGACCTCAACTAAGAGGTAACTATGGAGATTGTCCCATAACAACCAATCAGGTCACTGCTTTCATTTTGCTAAGGCTAGGTTCACATTTGCGGTTCAGTCCGCAGCGGATCGTCCACAACTGCAAGCGCATGGAAACGCAGCGGATGTTATCCGCATCAGTTTCACAAGCCACGCCCATCACAAGCCACGCCCAGTGGGGGTTCCTGTAGAAAGCATGCGTACGCATGTCTATCATTCCTGTGCGTTCCCATAGACCAGGGGTCTCAAACTCGCGGCCCGAGGGCCAACTGCGGCCCTCGGGACACCAGTTTGCGGCCCCCACCTCATGGCCCTGTACCATACTTTGCGGCTCTCGGCTGGGATCTCACATGCGAGAAACACCGCATGTGAAATTCCAGTCACTCGTAATACCGCTCATTAAGGTCTCATGGGCGTGGCGCCCATATTCATAAGCTTAATGAGCGGTACCACAGAGAGATGCCGGCGCCGGGCATACTCACCTCATCTCCTGCTGCCGCCACCCGCACTTCCTGTCTCTGACACAGTGAGCAGCACCGCTGGATGACGTCATCAATCAGCGGCCGGCTCTGTCAGAGCGAGAAAAAGGCGGGCGCCGGTGATGCTGCGGACAGGTGAGAGGTGGTGTGTGTGCAGGAGAGCGATGGGGAAAAGCAATGATGGCAGTAATGGGAAAAGCAATGATGGCAGTAATGGGGAAAAGCAATGATGGGAGTAATGGGGAAAAGCAATGATGGCAATAATGGGGAAAAGCAATCATGGCAGTAATGGGGAAAAGCAATGATGGGAGTAATGGGGAAAAGCAATGATGGCAGTAATGGGGAAAAGCAATGATGGTAGTAATGGGGAAAAGCAATGATGGGAGTAATGGGGAAAAG